>CM060968.1:8082455-8197455 GCA_030765045.1 Tenodera sinensis
GAATAGAAATTTTGTTTACAGAACTTTCACTTTAGCTACTAAATTACTAATTGTTTGAATGTATAAACAAGTGTACACACAAAATCAGGATGGGAATTAGCCCCCATTTTCCTGTCCATGTTGCAGGGTTATTTGAATACCACAATGATAGCTAGTAGCAAAAGGAATCAAGGATACTGTGTGTAAAGGTACATATACTTCATTGTAACTTACAGACTCAACATTAGCACCAAGGAAGAAATTGTGACAGAAATAATCGATCATTTATGTCATGATCTGGAGAAATTACACAAACATTTGCAGAAGGAACAGGCCACCCTTAGAGCTGAAATAGAGGATGCAGTGATATCACAACAAGAAACAACTGATGCACATTTATTGTTAGAAAAGAAAATAGGAAATGTGAAGAATAGCAGGACTGGGGAAAACTTTATTGAGTAAGTGGAATGAATAATAGGTAATAGTAATGATTACAACAAAGCTATTGATGGTGAAGCAATATAAATCAACCAGTATTAATAAGCATTTAGTGAATTGAAAAATACTTATATAAATACTGTCTCAAAAGTAATGTCGTTTTTTAAGAAAAACAATTATTTAAATGTGTTCTGACGAGCAATTAACTAATTTTCAAAGTACAGGCCATTACATCCTATGGTCTTGAGCCATCTGTCAGTGAGGTTCATTATCCCACGATGGTATCAGTCTCTGGTTTTTGATGACCCACTTGCACTGCTTCAATGTTGTCAAAATTTCTTCCATGTAGAAAATGGGCCATAGATTGAAAAATATGATAATCTGATGGTGCGAGATCACGGCTGTATGCTGGGTGTGGTAGCAGTTCAATTCCTCCCAATTCCTGTTTTTTTCCATGGCTGTTTGTGCAGTATAGAGTCTTGCATTGTCCTGTTGCAATAGAACCCCATTTTGGTTAACTAATGCTGGGTATCTGCATCTCAAATTTTCATGGCCTCATTTCAGCTGTTGAGAATAAAGATCCATATCAATCGCTTGCCTGTTTGGAACAAACTCCCAGTGAATCATACCTTCAAAATTCCACCGGACACACATCACTTTGGGACCCAACCAATCTTTTTTAATGATGACTTTGGCATGTTGGCGGGGACCAAGCCACTGTTTCGAGGCATAGGGTGTCGGTAATATACCCATTTTTCATCATAAGTGACAATTCCCCTGACAAATCTATCAGGCATGGGATTACGGATAAGCTGACAACAGGTATCCCCTCTACCTTGAGCCTGTTGAGTTGTCAGTTCATGAGGTACAGATCTATAGCTTCTGTATGATTTTCCAAGTGTCTTAATATGGTGATGTATGATATCTTTTGGTTCTTCTGAAAGCCTATGGGTACTTTTTTGTGGATTTTCTTGCAAAACTTGGTATGTGTCCTCAACATTTCATACTTTAGGTCTTCCAGAACATGGTAAATCTTTAGTGTTTCCATCTCCAAGTTGAAACGTTGGAACTATCGTTGTGCCACACGTTCACTAACAACACCTCCTTCCACTTCACATATTCTTTGAGCTGTGGCAGCGGCTTTATAATCTGGTTTCCAGTAGTGCTTTAGAAGGACTCTAAGTTCAAACTTTATCTCCATTTTGTGATTGTTTATTAACAACTTAAGACTGATTACATCCTCACAATGTATGCAACACTAGCCATGGCATCCTGTAAATAGCATTGCCAAACCAAAGAAACCCAATAAATTTTCCAAAACACCAAAATCAAAAAACCGACATTACATATGAGACAACCTAATATGTTGATATTTACAAACACATTTTGTTCCAACTTACTTGTAATAATATTAATGACAGGAATAGCTTTGAAGAGGGTCCTCTCCATCATTCAGCTATTGATCAACTGGTTCAGCATCAGGGAACTACCTCCCCCTTCTCTCGTTGCCTGGTCTACTGTTCTTCCTATTGGTTAATTGTAAGACATTGTCTATGACTGGTATGTCAAAATTCATCCACCAGTCTCTTTCCTTAATGATATAAGAATTTTCCCATACTGTTAACTCCCAATAACTTTTTGCTGGTTTTAAAAGTTGGATATTTTGGTTGATATTATGATGGTAAGACCAAAAGTGGTGAGCTATGGCTGATTTATCTGTTTCTTTGTATTTGATATTTTTGATGTGTTCCTTCATTCTGGTTTCCAAATTTCTTTTTGTTTTGCTGATATATATCTTATGGCAGTTTTCACACTTTACATGGTAGATTCCTGATAATTTAATACTTGCAGTTCTGTTTTTAAAAGGTGATTGAGCAAATTTCTCACACTATACTTGTTTTGAGAAGCCAGTTTTATATTATAATCCTTAAAAATGTTGTTGAATTTGTTGAAAAACTTTGGGTGAATGTGAATTTACAATATCTTTCTTGGGTAAGAATGATGGAGAGGACCTTGTTCGAAACTAGTCCTGTGATTAATATTATTACAAGTTAGAGAAAAATGTGTTTATAAACATCCACATATCTTTAAATTTATTAATATGCTCCACTGTTTCAAACACATCATTTTCATCAGTTTTATAAATATTTAGTGACTAAATTTTATTTATTTTGGTAATTATGAATTAAGCCTTGCTTTCCTCCAATCTGAAAACTGAACTGAACTGAACTGAACTAGAACTTAAACTGAACTGAGAACATCATACCATTGAGTATAATGGCTGAAATGTGGTTGAGAAAGTTGCATGGCATTGAAGAAACTGAGTTGGAGTTGGATACTTTGATGTTTATTCTGGATGATGAACTAACTGATAATACTGATAATGAGCAAAGTTGTGAAAAACGCTCTGAGTTACATCCCATGTTTGCAAATCATAAGAAGGTGCCTAGGAAATTTAGGTTATGAGGCACCTGAAGGACATTGACGCTAAGGCGGTGGAGTACTTCAGATTAACACCAATGCTGTTTACTACATCTTAGAATGAAACCAGATATTGAAGCTACAACATACAACAGAAATAACAAACCCATTACACTTGTGTGTTACCTTGAGGTGAATGAAATAACTGATTAAAGGTTATTATATTAAATGTTTATTTAATTATGTATAATACACATTTCTTATTAAATAGAGCTAGGATTTTTATGTAAATACATATTCTTTCCCTTTGCTTATACATAACTAAAAAGGATAAATGCCCATCAATTAGAACCATAGCTATCATATGACATGCCATTGTTACATATTTTACATACTTGAGCATAATGACATTCTTTTTTTTTTTTACGTATTTTTACCTTGCTGTTGCTTTGGTGGACAAATAGTTTAAACAGTAACTATGAAAATAATGCAATAGACATATTTTACCTAATATTATTACATAAATATGTACTCGTACATGTTCTTCATGTCGATATTACATGATTCTGTGTTGATTCATTATGTAACATTAGTATATTACTTGATTTGACAAAGCTGATATTTCTGTATTGAAAGCACACGGTCATACACAAAAATGTAAGTTCTAAAACTGCTTTTTTTGTTTTTCCTAATTCCTCTGCCAGTTCCTTCCACAGCCTCTGTTATTTCTCACTATTTCTATACTCTGAATGCTGCAGATTGTGTAGAAGTTCATTCTGCCGAACAAAGTTAATAATCCTTTCCTCTACCAGGTATGAAAACTTACGTTTTACATTCGATTTGCCCAAAATTGCAAGTAAACAAAGCAATATTGGTATTATAATCTCACTTCTGATCACAGAACACCTATTCAGATTGCTCAAGTTCAATTCAACTGAACTGAAAAAAAGACTGCCACCATAATTTTCATCACCTAGATTTCTGATGGAGAATTGAAAAATCTAGTGAAAAATGAACAAGAAGATATTCTGTAATCAGTTCTCAGTTCAGTTCAGTTCTCGTCTGGAGGAAAGCATTTCCATAACAAACAATGCACCCATTCATAAACACGTGACCCTCAACTGAAAAATCTTAAGTTCTAGTTCAGTTCAATTCAGTTTTCAGATTGGAGGAAAGCAAGGCTTTAAGTTCTATGGATGGAAATCAAATTGAAATGTAATAATGGAAGCAAAATTGAAATATACCTGCATGTTCCAAAATGGGTTTTCCTTTAATCTTAACCTGAACTGGTGATGTGGTAAAGTTGTAACACTACTGGTAATGTGACGTCTTGAGACACCTTATATTTATGTTACTCCAGAATTAATGTTTATTGGTTTTTCTAGATTCTAAACTTTTATTTAATCAAGGCATCAATAAGCATTATTTTGATACTCATGGCAAGGTTAATAATAATTGTTTAACATTTTAAATGCTAAAAAGATAAAGAACCCTCTTGTGCAAGTAAGTAGAAAATATAATGTTTACTTGATTATTTCTTCTCTGTTGGAAAAAAAAAAAAAAAAAAAAATTTTGTTATTTAACGACGCTGTCAATTGCCAGGATCACATCAGCGTCGCCGGTGTGCCGGAATTTTGTCCCGCAGGAGTTCTTTTACATGCCAGTAAATCTACTGACATGGAGCTGTCGTTTTTAAGCACACTTAAAAACCATCGGCCTGGGCCGGGTTTGAACCCGCGACCTTGGGATCAGTAGGCCAGCGTCTAACCAACTGAGCCACCCAGACCGACTTCTCTGTAGGAATCGTGTACACAGAGATTAGCAAAAACCACATATTTTCAGATTTGGCAACATATGCCAGTTTAAAAAATGTTTATACTTCAAAACGTGCGTGCCCTTCCTATTGTGCTTTTTTCCCAAAATTTGTGGAGATTTTCAGATATCTTTGTAATCTGTCTTTAGGATTGGTGAATCACAAATGTAGCAGAAGATTGAAAAATCTCTTTTATTGTATTTCTCTGCAGTTGCCATTTGCTGCAGACAGAGATGAAATGTCTATATCATTTGATGAAAGCAGCAGAGTTTGGAAATGTCCCAGCTCGAAATGATCAATATCTTCAGTGTGGGAATGGCCACTGCATTGAAACTTTCACCTCACGTTATTCCATTTCACAGTGGTCTATTTTATAATTATTTGTACCGTCTCAGAGAAACAAGTACATGAAGCAGTCTTGCAATTCACTTTGTTCTTTACCCTTCCAAAAGAATTCAAAGCAAGCAAATACATAGTGTGGTTTGGAAAATGAATATATCTTCTCACAAACTCCTTTTTGCACATTTATGGGTTCTGAAATACAAATAGCATTTCCTGACCTAAGTTTCTAGTACCTGGGCAACCGAGTTTTGCTCAGCTTTTCTTTTCCTATTTTTTAATCATGTTTTTTTGGGAGAAGATACTTATTTAGATAAACTTGAAAAGCAAAATGTTAACTAAATATAACTTTTCATCCTAATTGTTGAAGTCGTTTCCATGACAAGACTTTTAATATCCTGGCTTGTTTGTTGAAATTGGCCCATTAACAGAGAAATTATGGCCACAATAAGGTTTCAACTAATTGTGACTGTTATGCATAGACTAAGATAGCTAAGTCAACTTTCTTAGGTTTTCTGAAAGCTCTTGACAAGACCTTTAATATCCTGGCTTGTTTGTTGAAATTGGCCGATTAACAGAGAAATTATGGCCACAATAAGGTTTAGAGTAATTGTGACTGTTACGAGTAAAATCACATTTTTTCAGGAATGACATCTACATAGCTAAACTTAATAAGCAAAACACTGTCTGAATGCAAAATTTGATCAAAATTGTTAGAGCTGTTTTCAAGTTGCACAGAATATATTTATACATATACAAGAATTGCTTGTTTAAATATATAATAGTGTCTATTTATATGCAGCATTTTCATTTTCAGTGCAAGAGTTCAAAGGAATCACGTTTACAATTTCTCTGTCACTTTCAGTTACAATTCACTATCCACTTCACTTTCATCATCACTTAATCTTTTAAGCACTTGGATTTCAAACTCAGGATCTCTGAGCATCACTCCACTAGATGGAACAACAATACTGCTCTACAGAAAAAAACATGCTACTGGTGATGTGATGTGATGTTATTCTCTTGGACAGTAAATAACCAAGGCCAAATCACTGGAATATCTAGAGCAGGCATGGGGAATAGGGGTGACAGAAATGAAATCGAGTATTTATCCCCTCCTCATGCAGGCCACCTCACGTTTCCAGTTCTGTGTTTACGTATACACATGTCTTTACTAACAAGGTACAAAGTTTCTAGGCAAAACTGAATAGAAACGTGATGTATTAGCTTTGTGATTACATTACGTACTTTTTCTTTTGGTATAACAAATACAGTGCTTTATCTCTACTAGAAATACAAAGTACTTATGTTCCCATTCAACTTTGAAGTATGTTTTTACCTTGTTATGCAACATGATTCCACCAATGACACGATTTGAGGGACTGGCCAGTTCTTTGAGGTAGATAGATAACAATAGGCTAGTGTGTAGGAGAGTGGACAGGGTTAAAACTATGATGCAGGAGAAATGACACAATATGCTAGTTCTCCCCATCTGTGATCTAGAGTATGCAAAGATTAGAAGGTGCTGTATCAGGAGTGAACCTTTTATATAAAATGCAGGATAGTGTTTGTTAACTTTCACGATGTCTGAGAGACATCAGGTCACCAGTTGAGGGCTAAGTTTATTTGAATTGTCTTATGCTCAAATGAGATGAAAATTACTGCTAGCATTAAAATACCTATACCATATGTATGATAAATATATTGTCATTTTCATAGTTTATCCTTAACTGAATAAAACCATGGATATATTATACTAGGTACATGGAGGAATGCCTTAGGAATGCAGATCTTACTTTGAAGAAGCTACAGCGCCGAACAGCTGTATTGCATTCAACAAGCAAACGTGTACAACGTCATTTGAAACTTCAAGCAGAGGGTGAAAGACTTAATCCAGTGGATTTTGAACAAATGCTTATTGAAAAGAAACAGTTGCTTTCTTCTTTTGAGGAAAAGAATAAGCAATTAGAAGAAATGAGGAGGATATCTGGTAAATGCATGCTGTTGATGAAGTCGAATATCTGCTTTTTATATTCTTAAACAAATACAAATCCCAGCTGTGGCATTGAATTTTTCAGTTCTGATTCTACCTCTCAAACATTGCCCACACATGGCTTCTATGTTTAAAAACACCAACAGTAAGTTTGTTGGCATAAATAAAAAATAATTACCATCTAAAGATTATTTAATTCTGGGACATAAAGTATTTATGATTGTAAGTCGACCTTAGGGAACTTATCTCAGATGTGAGGTTCCCTTTGTGATCTACTGGGAAAAATATGAATTGGTTTGAGAGTTGTCATACTGGCAAGTTGTCACAGTAGCTCAGTAGCATTCACACATGAAGCGGAAGGTCTGTGGTTCAAATCCCGGGCATGACACTGAATTTTTCAGTTCTGATTCTACCTTTCAAACTTCTGAGGAATTTATTTTCATAGGTATTAAATACACTTTTTTAAATGAGCTATAGATGGCACCACTTTGGCATTGGAACCTAGAAATTGGATTAAGTTTTATGAATACATGCCTGATCATGTACAGAGAGCATCAAAATTAACATTGACAACAAAACAAATCAATGGTACAAGGACAGCACTGAAAGATTTTATATGCCAAGCAAAGATTAATTTTAAAAATTTGAAATTATTTTATTGTTTTTCAAAATATTTCCCTTTAACATCAATACAGTTTAGGGATTCAATACATTTTATATTTAATTTTTGGAAGCAAAAACAAATCACAAGGTACTAGGTCAGGTGCTGACCTTCAAGGCATTTAGATGCTCAGTTGTTAGTTTTGTTGTATGCAATGATGCATTATCATGATGTAAAAGTATTTTTCATTTTGGGCATTTTTCGCATACATTTTTTAAATATTTGTGGTAAACAGACATATGTGTCTAAATCAGTAGTAATGGTAAATCTAACTTGTAATGCTATTGTAGAAATGTGGTCTGTTTTAGAACAAAAACAATCAACCATCTTCTTAACAACAGTGTGAATTCTTTGGACTTCTGTAGACAGGTTCTGTTCAAAAGACTCATTGACCCAACTGACTTTTCTTTTCAGGATCGTAACAATAAGTCTAGGGTTTATTCTCTGTTTACCCTTGTCACATAACACCTCATTGGAGTTACGGTTACCCTGTGGTCAGATGTCTGTTGACGAACAGATGAACTCTGGATCATAGAGAGAATAGCCAGGATGGGTGATCAGCTTAAATTCTGGTATGAGAAGTAAGCAAGGAGATAATATGAAATAAGGCTAATATGGATGAAAGGAAAGGTGATGATGAAGCAGTTGGTAAAATTAATGGAAAGAGGAGATGGAGAACATGGGCAAATCATGCCTAGATGCCACTTGACCCATAACAAATCCCACATACTGTTTCCAAGGATTAAACTCAGATCACTTTGGGAATTGTCAGAAAACTGAACAAGAAAGTTCAAGTGTGAGTGAGTTGGAGAATTTAATGCCATATCAGCACATTGGCCATGATAGCTTAGTGGTTAGAGCAGCCAGACGGTAACTGGTAGATCCGTGGTCAAATCCTTGTCATGACATTCAATTTTTCAGTTTCACTCTACCCTTTACAATCATGTCCTACACATGGTTATTGTGTGGAAAGTCATTAATTACAAGAAATTTCTCCTCTGTAGTTTAGTGGTAGTGAGTCTGCCTTGCATTCATCAGATCCTGAGTTCAAAACTCAGTTAGGGTGAGTTATCTTGATAAGATGTTTTCCAAGGTTTTCCCTTGTCCTGAGAAGATGAATGTCAGATAACTTAAAGCTATATATCTTGGACTCATTTGAAAAACATTTCACTAATTTCATTTCTTCATCATCCGATATGACTTACCAGGAAAAACGTCATTTAGAAACCAGAATAAAAGAACATTTTAGAAATATTAAATATAAACAAACTGATAAATCAGCTGTGACAGATCATTTTTGGTCATTTAATCATGAAATTAATCCAGAAGTTAAATTATTAAATTAATTAAGTGGTCCTGTAGATTTAATGGTTTGGGAAAAAATTTTTATTTTAAAAAACAGGAACCGTGTTATGAACTTTGAATTACCATCTATAGATTGTATTTATAAATTTTTGTTTTCAGAGATTGGTAAATAAAAATTGAATATCAGTATTTGTTTTTTGTTTTCAGAAAAAAATGAAAGATTGTAGCTTTGGTAACAAATTTGTTTGTATAGCTTTGAGAATGAGTTGGAGACAACTTGAAACCCTGGGTCAGTTTGTGCAAAAAGAAAATGCAACATTACTAAGATAAGTGAAGTTTTTAGTTTCTAATTTGTTCTTACTTTAGAATCTTGTTGCTTCACTGTTAATAGCTTCAATTTTCCTTATTTAAAAAATTTAGTGGGTTTAAATCAGATGAATGTGGAGGCCACAGAATTGGTCCACCTCTTCCTATCCATCCACCAGGCAACCTGCTATTCAGAACTCCAAAGACAGAAAGACTGAAATGAGGAGGAGCTCCATCATGCATGAAGTACATGCCTCGTTGTATTGCTAATAGAGTATCTTGCAACAAGACAGTGCTGTACCGCAGCACAATGACTACATCACCTCCACTTGATTTAACTAGATGTAAAAGCAAACGTGCAATTAAACAACTACTCTGTCATGGTGTTATGGCCACAGGACAGTTACGTATTACACATCACACCGTATAAGCAGAGTTGTAGAGAAAGAGCTCTACTCTGAAAATAAACAATTTTCAGACCTATGTTCATATAACATTTTTTTATCCTCTATAGCTATGCAAGAAATGTTTTCCCAAAGTTTTGACATACCTTTTTGTTATACCTGTATAGGCTATTTTATGTTATTGAAATATAAGATCATGAGAGGATAATTCTCTTCTAAAAAGCTAGATATAAGCTGCTGCAGGATGAAAATACATTTAAAATAAGGAACAATATCTATGTTGTTTATTCTTAAAATTGCAGGTAAAACTAATGCTATGTTAATGAAACATAAACAGAAGCTCAAAGAAAGACTTGACAGTTTTGCACAGCTGAAGGAGAGTCTTCAGTCTAAGAAAGAACAAATATATATGTTAGAAAAACAAATAACAGATGTTCAAGAAAGAATAGAAAAAGAAGCAAAACATTTGTACAAGATCCAGAATCTTGTTTCCAATTATATGGTAAACTTCTAGTGGTTCTCTAATTATTTAAATTCAGATGAGAAAAGAATATCCATTGCATATCTTTGCATAGCTTTACATTAATGTATAGTCTCCTAGCTTTTTACTTTCTCTACTACACATAGTAAGTAGGGGAAGTATTGAATTTGACCTAAAATTTCAATGTCTTTTTTTTCTGAATGGAAGAAAAACCCATTTATGGGCCCCCAATGTGTTGGAGGGCGCAGTGAGGAATGTCAGCTTCGCCATGATGGCACTATTCAACTAAAATATCTGACGTGTTGCACTCACATGACTTTCTCTACTCTTGTACTAACCATTCTTACAAACTCTTATTCCTATATCTTCTTCGTGTTAGTTGAGATAAACATTTGTACAAATTATCTTATTATTTCCTTGTAGGTGAAAGGGGAATATGGGAATACAGTAGACTTTGACTGGTGGTCAAATCTTTTAAAGCTTTGAGATCCGGTTCTCTTTGCACGCTTAACATATAAAAAAGGAACAACGATGTTCCATTTCACGAAATAACTTTTCTGAAACTGACACAAATGACAAGGAATATCTCCAAAATGGTTCACTCTACAAAAAAATTTATTCAGACATAAATTGTGTATTTTAGCAAGATCTGCATTTCTTTTAGAGTATGATTTGGTCTATCTCTAACAGTTTACCAGTTATGCAAAAGTCGTCCAGAGTAAATACAACTACAGGGGCTATAGCCAGAAAATTCAAGATAAACATTTCATTTGTCATAAAAATATCTCAAACATAAGGCATTTTAATCAAAATAATTAGAGCCATTTTCAAGATAATCAAAATTTTCCATTAAAGGGTAGTTTAGGATGAGGCTGTTTTCTTCAAAATCTTCTTGTCATGTTCCTTGACAGATATTAAACTCAATTTCCACCTTTGGTTTTTAACCGACTTTTTGTTTTTGAGTTATGCTGTCCACAGGCTGACAGACAGACACACAAAACCTTTTTCTAAAAGTGCCTTTTTGGATACAGGGGCCATCAAAACATATATTTCCAGTGAAATCTCGACATTGAATTTTTGGGTGGAATACAATACTTCCTTTACTTTGCTAAATGTAGTAGAGAAAGTAAAAATATAGTGCATGCCTACTAGATCCTGTGTGGCTAATGATATTCTGCCAAAGCACATACCTAATGGAAGGTTAAATGTAAGATTGAATTGAAAACCATATGTGCATGAATTTTCTAACATGAATGAGCTAGTTGTCAACTACTTTAATCAGCTCTTCCCTTGCCTTCACACCTGTGAAATTGTAGCTTGATTCTATCTCTGTTTGAGAGATAGTAGTAGAAGGTTTAGTGACCTAATTCTGTATGTTTCCACATACTCATTATGGAAAACAGTTTGAGTAATAGTCAAGTTTAATAGTTATGAGCAGCTCAAATATCCCCCTTAGCCATGTTTTTCTCTGGTCATTGATCAAGCTGTGTGTTGCAGTGTCCAAGTGTGATGGAGTATATGAAGAAGCAAGCAGAAATTGATGAACTGACTCATAACTTGAAGACTTGGGAGCATCGCAAACATGTGCAACAAGCCAAACTCAGAAAATACAGAAAGATTCTTAAAGCACTTATCACCAAACAGTAGGTTGAATTACTAATTGCCATGTCTTCTATACTAACAGATCTGTAAATAATGCACTCTTTTAATTTACTTGCTTTTTCCTTTACTATTTCTGCTGCTAACTGTATCACATCTAAACTAAAAATTGACATACAAAGTATAAGCATAATAAAAAATGCAAAAAGTAAAAATAAAAATTTTTGCTAATTTTCACCAAATTTCACTGATACACTGCCTTAAGAAGCACTTACTTTGAGGTCATCTGACTCCAAAATGCTTTCCTAGAAAAATGTAGTTTTGTGAGGAGGAGAAGAAGGAGAAGAAGAAGGAGGAGGAGAAGAAGAAGAAGAAAAAGAAGGAGAAGAAGAAGAAGAAGAAGAAGAAGAAGAAGAAGAAGAAGAAGAAGGAGAAGAAGAAGAAGAAGAAGAAGAAGAAGAAGAAGAAGAAGAAGAAGAAGAAGAAGAAGAAGAAGAAGAAGAAGAAGAAGAAGAAGAAGAAGAAGGAGGAGGAGGAGGAGGAGGAGGAGGAGGAGGAGCAGCAGTAAGAGAAAGAAGACAAGATGAAGATGAAATTATTTGTTTGTTAGCAACGTTTTCAATTGCCAGGATCATATCAGTGCCACCAGTGTGCTGGAATTTCATCCCACAGGAGTTCTCTTAGTAAATCTACTGACATGAGACTGTCTATTTCAAGCACATTTAAAAACCATTGGTCTGGGCTGGGTTTGAATTCATGACTTTGGGATTAGCATACCAGCACCTAACCAAGGGACCACATGAGCCATCCAAATTAGCATAAAGAAGATGAAAAAAAAAGATGAAGATGAAAGAGAAAATGAGGATGAGAGTATTTCTTATTTTTTATTTTTTTATTAACCACCTCCAACGTAGCGTGATATTGGACGGTGAATGAATGAAGTGGGTGAAATGATGCTGAAATGAGCCCAAGGTCCACGTTATCCGACATTTGCCTTCTCAGGATAAGGGAAAACCTTGGAAAAAACCTAATCTGGATAACTCACCCTAAGTGAGATTTGAACTCATGACCTCTTGGACATGAGGCAGACATGCTACCACCATGTCACAGAGGGGGGCAGGAGGAAGAGAGAAAGTAGAAGAAGTAAAAAGGAGGAGAGTTGGGGAAGAAGAGAGTAGAGGAAGAAGAAAAGGATGATAAAAAGGAAGATGAAACAAGAAGAGGAAGAAGAAGGGGGGAGAAGAAAAAGAAGTTGTTGTTAGCTAATGCTGGATTTCTGACAATAAAGTCATTAATCCTCTTGCTCTCCAATATTAAGATACTGAAGAGAACAATAGCAGTAATTGTAACCACTTTTTGGAGAGCACCATATGTTTATGTTTTGGTGAAAGAAAAAGAAGTAGAATTATTATTTATTTATGCCAACAAACTTACTGGTTTGAGAATTTAATGCCATTCTGGCAGTTTGTCACAATAGCTCAGTGGTTAGAGCAGCCGCCCGGTAAGCGGAAGGTCTGTGGTTCAAATCCCAGTTGTGGCATTGAATTTTTAAGTTCCAGTTCTACCTCTCAAGAAGTAGAATTGTTTAACATTCATTCATAATGCATACTGCACCACACCTCTCATCAACAGGCCACCAGGTATCAATAAAACTACTCAAGAATTGCTCTTAAATTCAACAGGTAGCTGACAATGTGTGCTCAAGCTCATGATATTGTGACGCCAGCCACGGTGCACTACAAAGGACAGTCAGGGTCGAGCTACCTCACACCACATATCGGGCATGGTGCATATCAAGGTCAGGCTGCCTCTCACCTCTCTTTGTGAGCAAGTAACTATGAGCACAGCACTACAAAGGGTTTTCGAGGTTATTCAAGAAGCGTTCCGTAGCCACCGTATTTGTAGAAGTTCCAGAAAGGGTGAAGTTTGAGAAAGGTCCATGTTACATAATCCTGGCTATATAAGGAGGGGAGGTGACAAGAGTTAGTGAGTTACAGACATGAGTTGTCACAGCAGGCAGCTTTTAGTGTGTGTGCGTGTGTCAGCTGCATGTGTACAGTGGTCACAAGAGAACTGTTGCATTGAAAAGAATATAGCAAAGTTAATGAGTAGTGTCAAGTGATTGTATCATCAAAGTCAGCTGTTTGAGAGACAGAGAAAGTGAAGAAAGGAGTGAGTCAACATTACGAGAAGAAAACAGCTGTGAGTTGTATATCACAAAAGACTGTAGACTGTTAACACCATAACAGAGAATTGTGTATTTGTGTAATTAGTGTATGAGATACAGAGAAAGTGAAGATAGATAGTAAAAGGAGTGAGTCAAGGTTACAAGAATAAAACACTTGTGAGTTGTAATATCAAGAAAAACTGTAGACTGTGTTAACATCAGTAACAGAGAACTGCGTATTTGTGTAATTAGCGTGTGAGAGACAGCTAAGTGTTGAAAGACAGTTTGTGTAATTAGTGTTTGAGAGACAGAGATAGTGAATTGAGGCAGTGAAAGGAGTGAGCCAAGGTTACGAGAAGAAAACAGTTGTGATTTGTAATATGATGAAAGGTTGTAGACTGTATCAGCATGAGTAAAACAGAATTGTGTTGTTGTGCATTCAGTGTTGGAAGCAAATATAGTGAGAAAAAAGTAACTTGACTGGACTTTTGTCATTTTTGTCACAATATCATATGCTTTATAAAATAAATAGATAAGAGAATGAGGAGAGTTATGCTGACTCCAGTATTAAGTGTTTTTTACCAATGTGGTTATTTTATTTTTGAGCTATTCTGTTCACACACACACACACACTCAGGCACATACTTTTTTATAAAAATATTTTTTTTTGGACTCAGGTGACCTCTAAATGCATATCTTACCCTTTTTTCCTTCTGTCTTTTGTTCATGGAGCAGTACAGACTAACAGATGACGATTGGAATGTCATTGGAAGTAGGAATGTTATATCACCCATCAAATACAATTTTTTTTTTGTTCAGCACAGCTTGAGATGTTTTATAATGTTTATTTCTATTCAACTTTTACACTTTTTGTATTGCTTTTCTTTTCCAGTCCACCTTCACCAGTAGAAGATGTAAAATCTGAGACAGACACATTACAGTGAAGAATCCAAGTAAAATGTTTCTGCTTGTTTGCAGAGCAGATTTAGTTCATTCCAATTAGCCAAGTCAGTGGTCACATGTGCAAGTTTTTCAGCTGTTTAAATAACAATAAAAAAATATCACCAAACACAAAACAAGATAAATTATATTGGGAATTAACAGTAAATGAGCATTTATTGTGTAGACAATGGGGCATATATTTTGTAGTTAGCCTGTACAAACAATGAATTTTGTTTTAAGATTGACTGTATTTTAAAGATATGAAAGATGATGTGAATGCACACTTGGGAATCATATGTAAGCAATAAACTAATTATATGCTTTTATGTTTTTATTTTAATAAAGCATTAAAAACAAAAATCATGCACAACTTTTAAAATCTACAAACACAAAGACAACTTCAATCGCAAAGAAGAAATACTACGTGTACATAAAGCATGGATACCGGTTTTAGATAAACTTTCAGACACACACAACTGGCCAATCACGACTGTAGCCAGCACAACAATGCCCCTCACACCCCCACCCATATAAATAACCATAACCGACGTTAACGGTCATTACTTCCACTACTTCTCTGCTTCCACATTCAAACTCTGACCAGTGCAGATGGAGGATCGTGTTACCCTGATGATGCCAAGTGCAGTACTTGGCGAAACGTTGGTATCTAACATGCCTTCTAGACCACGGCCTACAAGCCCGGAAGAACTAAACATTTTGAATAGTCAAGACACTTTCAATTGTTTTCTCTGCGAAAGATTGGTCATATGAGCTGTTCTGGAGTTTTATTGAAAGTAGACAAAATCACGGCTGTTGGTAGAGCACCTGCCTGCTGTGCAAGGGGTCCCGGGTTCGATTCCCGGCAGGGGGGCAGGAAATTTTCTCCAGCCAGGATTATTCCTCATCCTTCCCTGAGCCTGGAAGTATAATGGCGACGCCGTGGCTGAGTAGTTAGACTGCTCGCCTACCACCTAGGCGAGACCCATATGTGGTATTCGTGGTGAACGAAGCGGCGCCTGGACTGGTTTTCTCTGGGTTATTCGGTTTCCCCCGCCATTCATTCCACAAATTGCTCCATTATCACCCTTGCAATAATCCACTTCACCTGCATTTCATATCAGCCTCTTCCTCACTATCATACCTGGTGCTTGGCTTGAAGCACCTGCTTCACTGTCTGGTCCAGAGGTCCCTCTGCTCCCCAAGAGGTGTCTCACCCTAGGCACTGGCTTGTAAGTCCTACATAAGGGGAGGGTAATCAGGGAAAGAAGAAGATAAAATCATACTCCTGCCTGTTAATTCTCTACAAAAGGGAGGCAAAATTGTATTCGCATATCCACGGGCGTCAACTTTTTACTTGAAAAAATTCGCCCTAGATTTCAGAACTTATAATTGTTTATTAAGTACCCCTTCATTATAAACAAATTGGTGTATGATGCACCATTCGCGGAGAAAAGTTTATCGGAGCTCCAATAAGGGATTTCTATGTCTGGGGTAACTTAAAACCTAAAGTGCACAAGAGCCCACACACCCTGGAAGAATTAAAACAAAATATCTGCCAGGAAATTGCCAGCACTTCTCAATGTGAACTATGGCGAGTGATGGATAGTTTCCTAAAGAGGTGTCAGAAATGTATGAACAATGATGGTGGTCAATTTCAGCATCTCCTTTCATAAAATTGGTAAGTAAAGCTTTTAAAACTACTTTTAAAAATGTTGCATGGTTTTATCCGCGTCTTTCTATGATAGCGGTACACGGCAACGAGCGCCGAGGATGCGGACAAGCAAAACATCGCGCAGCCGGTTCGTATGTTTTTTTGTTCTCCCGGTACCTAAAGGCTCAACAGTAACTGAATTAAAACAAACGTTACCTATTTTAAAAAAATAAGGCTTGTGAATAAACTTTGGAGTGAGTCAACTTAAGGTACGGTTTAAGGGCCCATCGACAACTTCGGCACCATTACCATTAGAACCCGTAAACTTTAGAATAATTTTGGAGCAGCAGTTCATGGATTAAGATTATTTTGTATTCTATAAATTAGCCCGATAGCTTTAACGCAGACCACGGAACTGACAATTATGCCCGTTCACAAAACGAAGAAAAAATAATTTCTGTGGTTCGAAATTGGGAGGAGTCTAGAAAGTAAATGGGTTTGCAGGCTTCTTGTTGCATCTCTAGCATTGTAGAGACATGAAGAAGCTTTAGCATATTTTGGTAAGTGGGATAAATTTCATCGGCCATTATAATTTGAAACATTGGTAACTAATGTGGTAGGTACTGTATTATGGATACATTAGTAAAAAATATTTTGTGTGATGCCGACGCACGTCCTCGTCCTCAGCGCCAGATGGCACGTCATTCTTTAGCAAGCGTTAATCCTGCCATCTAGCGATCTTGAGCACAGATCTTGAGGCAATTTTGGTGATTTTGGCGCTTAGAGCGAGAAATCGGGAGATGAGAGAACAAATGGAAGATTATCGCACTTGGCTTTCAAAAGAACTTTGTTAATTGTTGCGTTTTAGCTTGATTTTAGGTTTAATATGTTTATGTGGCATAATTGACATAGAATAAACATGTCTAGAATAGAAGATACAGTAACCTCAAATAATGGCCCGGGCAGTAATCCACACGATGATGAGGAAGAAAGGGCGCATTTTCAGAGGATTGTTGCAGCTTTCAAATATTATCGGCAAGTATTTATGGTTACTTTACACAGCTGTGGGGTATATTTCTTCAACCAGGAAGCGCTAATGAGTTTTGAGTTTTAATAAATAAGGTTAAGATAATGAAACATAGTCGAGAAATAGCTATCAGGAGAGAAAATTGGCGGCATATCAGTCGGAGTTTAGGTTACGACAGAAGGAGACAAGTTTATTTTAGTAGACTGTTTCAACGTACAAGTTATGCAAAATGCTTTTTATTCTACGTATTTGATATGAGTGAGATATTAGAACCGCAAAAGAATGAAAGATTGTTTATCTAGAATGTGAAATGTTTGCTTTATCTGCAGCACTCATTCGCTCCAGAGAGTGTCCAAAACAGAGAACTTCTTACAGTCGTTACCCGTGTCCCATCAGAGGCTGCTAAAGAACTACAGAAGACACTTGAGTGAAATACGAACGTGTATAGAAAAAAATGACGACATTATCAAGCTGATAATTAAGGATGTTGCATATATGTTTGAGAATGTTAATCCATCAAATCCCGCAGATTTGGTGAGTATTATAATTCCTCTAAATCTAAGCAGTTGTAACTCTTGAGAATGACTGTATACCTGGTTGTAGCATTTAATATTTTTCATACTTTAGTTTATAAAAATATTTGACAGAAAACTTCCACTGTAACCCAAAATACCTTAGATTATCTTGGTACCTATTATTATTACTAAATCTTGTATCGCTGATGACAGGTTCTGCAATGTCTCAATTAGATTACTGTTAGCTAAACCTCAGATAAACTTATGTGGCTGATAAAATCAAATATACCTATGCATTTTTAGTATATGGACGAAATTGGAATAAAAAAGGAAAAACAGCTTTAAAATAAAATGCTTTAACCCTTGGTGGGCAGAATTTAATGCACAGGAAGATGTTCTGTATTAGGTAACTTCTTGGGCCCTTTGTGGTTGTCAGTTCTTTCAAAAGATGCTGCTAACAGTTTATTTGCCTATGTGACTGTATAATCACAGTGTGGTCATTGCTGTGTCAATTTTTATTGGTTACTGCAGTCACATGGTACATTATTGCCATTGGGATTCCGAACTAACCATGGAAATCCATGCAGTCCTTATAGATGAAGCATAATGATGTACTTGTTTCCTTGTTTGAAACCTAATCTAGGTAGATTTTAAGTCATAGGTAACATTAAAAGCTAAAAGCATGTGTTTTATTCAAAGATCGGGAACAATTCCGCAGACCAACCCCACCAGAAAAAAGAAATTTTTATCCCAAAATATTCGTTAGGCACGTATGAACACATGCCCAAAATTCTAGCTTCCAAATATGCCTCAAACTCCCCCCAAAAAATTCCTAAAGTTCCGCACAAAAAAAAAAAAAAAAAAAAAAAAACCGAAAATTTTGGAGATAACGCTCACAAAAAGACATTGAAACGCAGTTTCTGTACAGTTCACCTCTTCTCTCCTCCTCTACACTCTCCTTGTCCCTCACCTTTCTTGATTTGATCCTTGAACCTAAAAAACTAAGCTACACCTAACCTAACCAAAGCTAGGCTAACATGGTGCTCCCAAACATTACAAGCCGTAACATAAACAATCTTCTATTACAGGTGACCAAAGTCGACAATAAATATCTTTCTCTGATGCAATATTGGGGAGCTTTTCGACTATGGGGAATACTTTAGAGTAACTTTTATACTGTTTGAATGCTATTTTATTAATTTTTGACAGAGTTGGTCTGTGGAAGTTTGGCCCAAAGATCTTACACATTTTAAACATAGTGGGCTATGTACACAATGCAACCACATTGTTTCCTGAGCTCAATGGTGCTGTTGCAGCATTTAAAATGGGTTTTGGGCTTTTCAGTTTCAATTTCACTACTGAATGAATTCTATCTTGCTCAATTTCAGATCTACTTTTACTTTTTTCAAATTCTAAACTGTTCAGTTCACCCACACGTTTTCTCTCATGCCACACTCTTGTTCTTTCTGCACCTGACTTAGGCATATTCACAACAAAATTGTATATTTTAATGAAGAAAATAGATTATGAACGAGAACACTAAACAATACTAGAAATGCATTGGTTATCCACACGTGTTGCTCTGTTGACAACCAACAGCTGTACTCAGTGATCACCACGCTGCCTGAACACAGTGCACTCAACCACAGACAATGACAATGAAAGAAAGCGAGATTGTATTTCTCACTCTTCTCCGATACTCGAAGGCAAGCGAGACACTGCTCCCACTCTACCTGACACAGTGTTTACCCCCCACCACTTTTCGTCACACAAATAGGTTGTGGATCAGAATTTCAAAGTCCTCCCATAAGAAGTTTCACTTCAAAAATCAAATAGCTGGGCATGTGCAGCATCCTGTTGAGATGTATTTGAACAACTTTCAGTGTTTGTGTTACATGGCCCATTATACGTTGTTATTGGGTTGCTTCATAGCGTACTCTATATGAGAAAACTAAAAAATGGAATATTTGTCACTTGGGCCATTATATTTTTCCACTTTTCATTTGTAGACGTTTGAGAAAGATCTGTGTTATGTCATTGTCACTACATAAGGAGATGGGGGGGAATGAGGGAGTTACAGACAGGAGTCAGTTCCTAGTTTGAGTATGTGTGTCAGCTGTGTGTGTCGTCACACGGTGAAGGAAGATAGCAAAAGCAGTTATGAGTGTTGAGTAATTGTGTCGTCAAGAGTGTGCATTTGAGAGACAGAGAAAGTGAAGAAAGAAATAAAGGAGTGAGTCAAGGTTGGAAGAAGAAAACAGCTGTGAGTTGTAATATGAAGGATTGTGCAGTCTGTTAATGACAGTAGAAGAGAACTTGTTACGCATTCAATTTGTCACAATATTGTCGATTACATAATTTTATGTATAACACTGAATTTAAAAATCTGATGTGTTGCACTCACATGACTTTCTCTACTCTTGTACTGACCATTCTTACAAACTCTTATTCCTATATCTTCTTCGTGTTAGTTAAGATAAACATTTGTACAAATTATCTTATTGCTTATTTCCTTGTAGGTGAAAGGGGAATATGGGAATACAGTAGACTTTGAGCGATACTCAAATCTTTTAAGGCTTTGAGATCCCATTCTCTTTGCACACTTAACATATAAAAAATGAACAACAATGTTCCATTTCACAAGAGTTTTAAGTTTTCTGAAAGTGACACAAATAACAAGGAATATCTCCGAAATGTTTCACTCTACAAAAAAATGTATTTAGACATAAATTGTGTGTTTTAGCAAGATCTATATTTTTTGTACAGTAAGATTTTGTCTATCTTTACAGTTTACGAATTATTCAAAAGTCATCCAGAGTAAACAAGACTACATAGGCTATAACCAGAAAATTCAAAACATACATTTCATTTGTCATAAAAATATCTTTAACATATGGCATTTTAATCAAAATTGTTTTAGTCATTTTCAAGAAAATCAAAATTATCGAAAAACTTTCCATGTAAAGGGTAGTTTAGGGTGGGGCTATTTTCTTCAAAATCGTTGTGTTGCATCCTTAAAAGACATAAACTTAAATGCCAACTTTGGTTTTTAACCGACTTTTCATTTTTGAGCTATGCTGTCCACAGACTGACACACACACACACAAACACACACACGCACGCACACACACACACACACACACAGACACACACACACACACACAACCTTTTTCTAAAAATGTTTTTTTTTAAATTCAGGGGGTTCTCAAAACATGTATTTCCAGTGAAATCTCAACATCAAATTTTTGGGTGGAATGCAATACTTAACCAGTAAAGAAAGTAAAAATCGGTGAATGTGGTCACTGATCGGCTCTGAAAAGAGAAACAATGATCAAAACCAAATTCACGGTTCATTGAAGAAGGCTATCAATTTCATGTTTGTGTAATGATGTTCAATTATTTAAAACCTTTGCATATTAATTGCCCATCAACAAGAGACAGCTAGAGCCACATTTTGTATATGTTGTCTTTTGCATTAGGATTGTACCATTTTAATAGCTAAAGAGAAACACACATTGGAGAAAGGGAGAGAACTAAATAAGTGTAGGAAAAAAGACTTGGTGGTAGCAGCGCAGGCAGGCAGATAACATGCCAACAAATACATCTCCGAGATAGTACTTCCCAGAGATTTAGAGTCCTATTTTTAACATCAAGTACATTAACTACTTACTATTGAGACATTGTTGAACTGGCCCAGTGAATGTTTCCCATTGTATCTCAACTGACAATATGAATGTTTATATGAATAGCGAATGAAGACCAGGAATGAATTGTCATCTGTAAAACTGATTGCACCCGTCACGACCTCACAAACTTGCTAACACTAATAACTGAAACTCCATCTGAACATCTGGTTAGCATATATTATCTGACTGTTAATTAAATATTGTTTAATGCAATCCCCTTTTGTTTGTGCCTTATAGATGAAGTTACAAAACTCTCGTCCGAATGGAGCAGATCTTGAGAAAGTTCAAGCAACGCTAAAGCAGTTTGTCCGAGATTGGAGTGAAGATGGGGCACAAGAAAGGCAGACATGTTATCAGCCAATCATAAATGAGATAATAACACATTTTCCTTCAGATAGATGGTAAGAGAGTGTGAAAAGAAGATGTGATATTACATAGGAGATGTTGAAAACATTATTTTCATTTTGTTGTCCTTTTGCTTACAGTGATCCGCAGGACATCAAAGTTTTAGTGCCAGGAGCAGGCCTTGGGCGACTTGCTTTTGAGATTGCTCGCCGTGGTTATATGTGCCAAGGAAATGAATTCAGCCTTTTTATGCTATTTGCTTCAAATTTTGTGCTTAACAAGTAAGTTGATTATTTACTTATGGTTTGTTAACTTCATATATTTTTACTTTGTCTGCTGTTTATTTCAGATGTGTGCAGGAGAGCTAGATCTAGCTATTTGAGAACTAATTATAGTTGTATGTGTAAGGTTTACCTGTTTTAAACTTACTTTGGTGTAAATCAGTGTCACCGCACATGGTGCTGTAGTAGTAAAAGTGGGCGTTAAACACTACAAAACAAACCAGAATAAGAACAACAAAATTAAAATAAACTATTAAAATATGAGTGTTTACAATGAAGAGGAAGTTTTACCAGGTGCAGGAATGGGAACAGTATGACCAGTGGTTCTCTGGCCCCAACATTTTACGACTGCTATGAGTGGCAGGGGAAAGGTTAACATTGCCAATGTATAGAAAGGAGTTTCGGAGAATGGATTCTCAAAATTATCTTAAGAATGGAGCTATATGATGTATATTAGATATAAAACATTGAAATCCAGGTTTCTGGTTTTATTTTTACTTTCTCTACTATGTATAGTAAGTAGAGGAAGTATTGTATTCTACCCAAAAATTCAATGTCAAGATTTCACTGGAAATATATGTTTTGAGGCCCCCTGAATCAAATAAAAGCATTTTTAGAAAAAGGTGTGTGTGTGCGTGCGTGTGTGTGTGTGTGTCAGTCAGTCAGTCAGTCTTTCGGCAGCATGACTCAAAAACAAAAAGTCTGTTAAAAACCAAAGTTGGTATTTAAGTATAATGTCTTTTAAGGATGCGACACGATTTTGAAGAAAAGTCCTAAACTACTCTTTACATGGAAAATTTTTTGAAAATGACTAACGATTTTGATTAGAATGTCATATGTTTAAGATATTTTTATGGCAAATGAAACATATATTTTGAATTTGGTGCCTATAGCATATGTAGTCCTGTTTACTCCCGATGACTTTCGCTATACAAAAAATGTCGTTGTTAGCTAATGCTGGATTTCTGACAATGAAGTCATTAATCCTCTTGCTCTCCAATATTTTTCACTGATGATATTGAAGAGAGCAATAGCAGTAATAGTATGTTGAAATAAGAAGAGTCACACTAATTTTTACAATTACTTCACTCACTTGTTTATTAAAAACTGGAACGTTTTCGAGAGATGTCTCTCTCACCTTCTGCAGATGGTGACTGAGGTTTGAAGTTGGATCCTACATCTACTAGGGTTGCATCTTGCTGCCGTCTATCGGTAGAGAGGCAAAGCTCCATCAGATGGTTTGTTGGCGGGATGTCAAAATTTATAATGTCGTCTGCGTTTTTGGTGATGTATATTTTTTCCCAGATGGAGAGTTCTAGTGGTGAAGAAACTGGTTTTAACAAATTTATGGCTTGACCGATGTTGTGGTTTTCTGACCAAAAATGGTGTGATACAGCAGATTTGTCTGTTTGTTTAAATTTAATGTTAAATTTAAACAAACAGACAAATCTGCTGTATCACACCATTTTTGGTCAGAAAACCACAACATCGGTCAAGCCATAAATTTGTTAAAACCAGTTTCTTCACCACTAGAACTCTCCATCTGGGAAAAAATATACATCACCAAAAACGCAGACGACATTATAAATTTTGACATCCCGCCAACAAACCATCTGATGGAGCTTTGCCTCTCTACCGATAGACGGCAGCAAGATGCAACCCTAGTAGATGTAGGATCCAACTTCAAACCTCAGTCACCATCTGCAGAAGATGAGAGAGACATCTCTCGAAAACGTTCCAGTTTTTAATAAACAAGTGAGTGAAGTAATTGTAAAAATTAGTGTGACTCTTCTTATTTCAACATGAATGAAACTTCACTGTCAACATTGCTTCTATGTCAAATATTTAGCAGTAATAGTAACCGCTTTTTAGAGAGCACCATATTTTTATGTTTATACAAAAAATGTAGAGCTTGCTAAAACACACAATTTATGTTCAAATAAATATTTTTTTTTTTTGTAGAGTGAACCATTTTGAAGATATACCTTGTTATTTGTGAGAGTTTTGCAAAACTTCTTTTGTCAAATGGAAGATCGTGATTTGTTTTTTTATATATTTGCCATGCAAAGAGAATGGAATCTCAAAGCTTTGAAAGATCTATCGCTCAAAGCCTGTACCTGCAAGAAAATAAACAATAAGATAATTCTGCAAATATCTCCATTAACATGAAGAAGATAAAGGAATAAGATGGTAATTATTATTTATTTATGCCAACAAACTTACTGTTGGTGTTTTTAAACACACAAGCCGTATGTGGGCAAAGTTTGAGAGGTAGAGGTTTACCAGGAGAAATACGAACTGGTTTGAGAATTTAATGCCATTCTGGCAGTTTGTCACAATAGCTCAGTGGTTAGAGCGTCCGCCCGGTAAGCGGAAGGTCTGTGGTTCAAATCCCAGTTGTGGCATTGAATTTTTAAGTTCCAGTTCTACCTCTCAAAGGAATAAGAGTTTGTAAGAACAGTTAGTACAGGAGTGGAGAAAGTCATGTGAGTGCAACACATCAGATTTTTATGCAATATATTCATTACAACAACATCCTATTGGAATATTACTCTTACATCTGTTGTAAGCAGTAACTGTTACTATTGGCAATACTGGAAGCAACTAATGCACCCAGTGTTAAAACCTCTGCTAGCACAAATCAGCAGTCTCACTGTTAGGCGTGGCTTCGAAATCTAGCACTGTGTTGCCAAATCCATTTTATAAGAACCATGTGCATTCATTTGCTTTGTTTCTGTATGATTCTATTCTGTTTTACTTCTATTCACTGTATAGATATATTTCAGAACACCAGCATTGTTTCCTTAGTCAGGCTAAAGGCTGGTTCACAAACACCAGCAACAGTAATGATAACGATAACCAGAATGATGAACTTGAAATACTTATATTCAAAGGGGAATGTTCACAACCAATGGGAAGCTTTCCCTGGCCCTGGGAACACGAAAGAAGACTTGGTCAAATTTTAACTGTCTCATTACCGGGCACAGAATGTTAAATTCATATTGTGCACTTAGACTTTTCACTGTAGAAATTATGTAAAATAACAGCCACTAGAGCTCTCTCTAGTTGTAAGCTAGAAAAAATATCATTGGTCAATTAAAAACAAATTAATTCTCAATTTACAATATCCCGTTCATTTTTGGGTATCTTGTTATCGTTCTTGAGCTGTTGTGAACCAAAATATTGAGTACTGCCTTGCTTGTCATTCCCAGAATCGTTAGTTAGTGTCAGGTGGTTGTTAACCAGCTTTAATTTTAGTCTGCACTTGCACTGCTGTGAGTGATTAGCTCAACACCTAAGACAGGAGTCACGACATGTGGGTGTTGGAATGGTCAATAAATGTTGCCCCATGGCCTTTTTTTTTTTTTTTTCACTTCCTTTATGTGCAGATATGCAGCGATACTTCCACCATCATGTGTGTGGCAGGACTTATGGAAAGTGCTGGCTGGCCCTCAGTTGTGGCAATTAACCCTTTAATGCCTGGTGTGTCTTATAAGATACATTAGCTTTTTTTCCTATTTGTACTAGTTTTAACTTTTTTTTTCTGCTATATTCTTGTTATACTGTCTGTCACCAATTAAAAATACATATTTGAAACGTTTTGGATTGTAAAAAATTATTTTTTTTACAATTTATATTGTAGTGTTTTTTTTTTATAAGAAAAGAAGCAAAATCCATGCAACCGCAGCCAAATGATACCCCGTCATCATCCACGCGTGCCATCACACCGATTATTTTACGTGGGCCCTCCCCGTCCTTTACCACAGGCACATTTGACTGCGGTTGCCGAGACTCGAACTCACGACCTCAGGCTTTGAGCGCATGGCCAGTGCACTACGTGTTGCCTTAACGATCATGGCTATCCGAGCCAGCAGGCTGAAGGTCTCCCAGACCGTGTAATCTAAACCGGTTTCGAATTAGAGGAAGAACGGCATATGTAGCAAAATAATTCAGGCATGAAAGGGTTAAGGACGGCATTCAACCCTGGCTGACCTCCTGCAGGGATTCCAGGAGGGCTGAAGTTATTCTAACCCACCCTAGAATAGTGCACACGCGAGCCACTCATAGCCACCTTCTGTGTGATGAACCATTGCCTGTCTGTGCGCTATGTGATCTCCAACATTAATAGATTGTCCGCAATATGCTCCTGAGCATTAGTCTATTGGTGTGGTGTCTACCCTAGTCTTTATTTTGGGTGACGACCCAGACTTTGTGGTTCGTTACTAATATTAGCTTCGAAAAGCAAGTCTGATTATGTAATATTTTCAGGCAGTTTTTAGCTTTTTAAGATATATTTTACAATATTTTAACGAATTGATTTTTTTAAAGTCAGGCTTGTTTTAGTTTTCAGTGGTTTTTAGAATTTTGAGGTTGTTCTTTTAATCTTTTTGACCTTCGTGTTTTACTATTTTAATTGTTTAGTATTTTAACCTCTTAATTCTGATTTTAACTCTGAGTGTGTTGCAGACTTTATTGTTTGACTATGGGCCCAAGTGACCTTGTTGTTGATGGGCCCTTAAGCCCCATAAACTCACTTCTTTACGTGCAAATAAACATAACACAGAACCACTAGCTTTACTTCTCTTGCAAAGGAAGCCATACCTAGGATTTTTATGTTCTAGAAGTTCCATCACCCTCTGCGACCTTGGGTACCAGAGGCTGACATGGTAACCACTATACCATGGATGGCGACAATTTCCATGTTACTCTGTGTATATTGTATAAATTGAAACCATTTGTAGGCATTTGTGTTGAATTTTTAAAGCAAATGTAATATTTATTTTTATATGCTTACAGTAATATACAAGAGATCCCTGTGAATCAAAAATGAAAAGAGCAGGAAATGTCATTGGTAAATACAAGGTTTTTCAAAGTACATGTAGAGCATGAAAATTGTCTTAGTGCTTTGTCATATTCGTGCAAAAGATCATAGTTCATTGTTATTTAAATGCACATAATTTTTGTGTTGCAGATGTCGTGGCACAAATGTTTATCGTGTTTATCCATGGGTGCACCAGTTTGTTAATAATGTATGTGCGGATCACCAGATGCAAGGGGTATCCTTCCCAGACATTGATCCCACAGACCTTCCTACAAATGCTCAGTTCTCCATGGCTGCAGGAGATTTCCTAGAGGTAAAGTTTAGTTGCATAAGAGGTAGAACTGGAACTTAAAAATTCAATGCCACAACTGGGATTTGAACCACAGACCTTCCGCTTACCTGGCGGCTGCTCTACCACTGAGCTATTGTGACAAACTGCCAGAATGGCATTAAATTCTCAAACCAGTTCGTATTTCTCCTGGTAAACCACAAAGGTAGTCTCACACACGGCTTGTGTGTTTAAAAACACCAACAGTAAGTTTGTTGGCATAAATAAAATAATAGTTTAGTTGCATGTTATACTTGCTGCAAGAAATCCAGGATTATTTGGTTGACTTGGCTGTGTTAGTATTTGCAGGTAATATTAATTCTATAATCTAAGCTTTAATGGTCTTTAGATATGTTAATGTCAGTTCACAATAATCTGGGATGAAAATCAGAACAAGAAAATCTAAAAAATAAAGCACATGTACTTCATGTGAGAATTCACAAATAACAGGGAGCTTTTCCAGGAATGCGAAAGAAAGCTGTTTTGTTTCCATTCATTAGTGGCATACAATAGAACCCTGGTAACTCAATGACCTTTTTTAATTTATTTCATTCATTTTTACTTTTTATTGCTGGTTGGCTTTTTTTAAAAGATCTTAGCACGGCTTCATTGTTGAATTTTATGTTATGATGGAAGCTATTGTTGAGACTCTTTTACCATCTCAGGTCACGATTCTTTGTTGAATTTTTATTCGAACCTTTGTACATTACTACAGTATTTGAGTCTTAGCACAATTTAAAACTCCTTAGTTTTAACTAATTTATTTTTCTTAGCATGATCAAAATTTTGTATCAAAATATTTAGTGAAATTTTGCTTAATGCATCGTCTATCTTCTTATATCTCGTTTTAATTGTATTGTATTAATACAAATTATATAATTTAACTATTCATAGTTAAACTGGTCAATAATAATTTCCTCACTTCTAAATCTTGGTCCACTAATATTCAATTATTATTCAACAAGCACTCAATTGAACCACACATGGAAAAGATATCTGTTCTGTTCAAAGATGACAGACTAAGAGGAAATTCAATATCATCGCATCGTTAGGATGACATATTCAAATATTTTCTTGCTTATTATTTATTTACGCCAACAAACTTACTGTTGGTGTTTTTAAACACACAAGCCATGTGTGGGCAAAGTTTGAAAGATAGAACTGGAACTTAAAAATTCAATGCCACAACTGGGATTTGAACCATAGGTTTTCAAAATTTTCTTGCTTATTTATACTTACTTGTGATGTCATTTTATGACGTATTTCGCGTTTCACTGTAATCTCGAATTTGTTAAGAAAACAACATTAATTTGGCCTTTTGATATTTCTGACATGGAATACATACAAAACAATGCTTAATTACATAAATACAATTGAAATATAACATTTAACAATAATTATCATCCTTATAAACAATCTTCTTGACAATGAAAGAATGATATGGGACAAAGTCAAATACATATATGAATAAAGTCAAGTTCATGATCAATTTAATTACTTCTGGGGACAAATATATACTGTTTCAGAGGTAGAACTGGAACTTAAAAATTCAATGCCACAGCTGAGACTTGAATCACAGACCTTCTGCCTACTAGGTGGGTGTTCTAACCATTGAGCAGCAAAGCTGACAATGTTTCGAGTTGACTCAAACTCATTCTCAAAGCTTTGCACCAAAGAACTTGCAATATTACTAAGATAAGTGAAGTTTTTAGTTTCTAATTTGTTCTTACTTTAGAATCTTGTTTGAATCTTGTTGCTTCACTGTTAATAGCTTAAATTTCCTTAATTAAATACTCTGTTTCTATCGTTCAATATGAAGATTTGTTCTCACGTGGACAACTCTTGTTTTCCCCTTATGTGTTTGAGGAGTTTCGGTTCTGGCTTTGTTGTGGTTTTCTGTCCAAAAGTGAGTGGCAACAGCTGATTTTTCCAACTGTTTGTTTTATATGTTTCTAAAGTGTTCCTTGGATCTTATTCTTGTTTTTTCCTATATACATTTCATTACAGTCACTGCATTCAATATGGTATATGTCAGATTTTTTTAAACAAAAAAGTTACTAAAACGACAACACTCACAGCAACAGAAACAAAAATGAGATTAAAAAAATTCACATACCATCCATGGGTCTTTGATCAGTTCAAAAAAGTTTTCAAAGAACATAACATTCAGCTAGCATCAGTGAACCATTACCCCATAAAAATCTACTGAATTCAAACATCAAAGATGCCATCCTACCTAATAAAACATACAATTTATGTCAAATATATTTTTTGTGGAGTAAACCATTTCAGAGATATTCCTTGTTATATGTATGGATTTTCCAATACTTCCTGTTCTGAAATGGGAAACCATTCATTTTCTTATCTCTTGGCCACGCAAAGAGAACAGCATTTCAAAGCCATCACATAGCGACCAGCAAACATTTGACTCTTGCTTGAAGCATAATGTATTTCTACATTTCCCTTGTACAAGGGTGATCCCAAAAGTAAGGTCTCCAAATATAAGGAAACGTTTATTTGCAACAAATGGTACATAGTTTTGAAGCTTAAAAATTTTTCTATTTTTCCTCACAATCGCCATTTGAATCAATGCATTTTTGTAAATGCAGTGGCAGTTTTCATATGCCCATGTCGCACCAGCCCGCCACCATGCTATTGAAGAAGCATTGAACCTCATCTTTCACCTCGTCATCATCACTGAAGTGTCTTCCTGCCAAGTGTTCTTCCAACTTGGGAAACAAGTGGTAGTCACTGGGTGCTAAGTCCAGACTATAGGGTGGATGGGTGATGATGTCCCTTACAGGAGATCCATGGTTTGAGCGGCAGTGTGGGGGCGAGATTTGTCATGGTTAAGCCTTTTGCCCTTGCTTAACATTCCTCTCCTTCAGTTCTGAATTGTCCATTTGAGTTTTTTTAACATCTGACAGTATCTGTCGTCATTTATTGTTGTCCTAGGATTCATAAAGTCGATCAACAATATCGCCTTTCAATCCAGAAACACAGTTGCCATGACTTTACTGGTTGACTGTTCTTTTGAATTTTCGTGGCTTGGGTGAACCGGAATGTGGCTACTCACAAGATTGTTGTTTGGTCTCAGGTGTGAAGTGGAAAGCCCAGGTTTCATCACTCGTGACTATTGAATCCAAAGGATTGTCCTTTTCATCTGCATAGTGTTGAAGAAATTGGTGGGAAGTTTGTGTGTTGCCTTTTGCAGTCTTCTCTCAACACTCTTGGGACGCATCTTATGCACATCTTTCAAAATTTCAATTCTTCAATCAAAGTCCAATGAATGGTACTTCGAGAAATCTCAGGAACAACAATGCAGAGCTCGTTGAGAATCACCCACCAATCGTGAAGCATGATTTGTTCAACCTGTGCGACTTTCTTGTCGGGAATTGACAGTCTGCTGCTTCTTTCCTTGTCATGAATCTCCGTACGGCCATCTGCAAACTCTCTACACCACTTGTAGGCATTTTTGACATCCGTAAGAGACTATCCATACGTTTCCGTCAACTGTTGATGAATTTCGATTGGTTTAACCGCTTTTGCACTAAAAAGCCGAATAACTGCACAAACTTCACACCTGGCGGTAGTGGCTAACAGGAGCTCCATTACAACTAACTGCCAAGCCAAGACTGCAGGTTCCAGTGAATGTACGGTGGTTTCTGTAGAGAGCGGAGGGAGGAAGGAAAAAAGTAGTATTGCCAACATCCACACAAAGTTTCCCTGTGACCCCATGGCTTTGGAGACCTTACTTTTGGGATTACCCTTGCACCTACAATAAAAGGAGCAATAAGATAGTTTGTACGAATGTTTATCTCTATTAACATGAAGTAGATAGAGAAATAAGAGTTTGTAAGAATAATTTGTACAAGAATGAGTAGAGAAAGTCATGTGAGTACAACACAAGATTTTTTTAATATAAAATGTATTTTCAATAATCAATCACAGTTTATAACAAAAAGTGTTCCCTGTTTTGCAGGTGTATGTGCAGAAAGAAGAATGGGATTGCATTGCTACATGTTTCTTCATTGACTGTGCAAACAACATTGTTGCTTTTATTGAAACAATATATAAAATTCTAAAACCAGGTATGTATATATAACTCAGGACATCTAGAATTGTTTACTTGTGTCCAATGCCGCTGTTGTGTATAGTGATATAGTTGGCACAGCTTATTGAGATATCCCAAAAAAAAACCTTGACATTTTCCCCATTATGGTGCAGTCTGGTTATATTTGGTGACATTACATCCATTAGGTTGCATCAGTACTGCCAATTGTCATAAAATATAACCATGGTAAAGCTACTGCCATAGCTGGTGTTATTGCATCTGTTATGTTGCCACAGAAGCCTGTGTTTATGAACGTGTTTCAGAGAGACCAAGATTATGTTTAGACGCTGTATTAATTAATTAATCAGTGGACGTCCTGCTTGTGTTTGTGTGATTTTGTCTTTAAATCTCTTAGAGCAGTATATGCAGTTATAGTTACTGTTGTGTTTGCAACACAATGGTGCATTAAATATACAGTACCTGGGCGACCAAACTTCGTTCAGCATTGTTCCCTTTTTTATTATTTTTTCGTTTGTAAAATCGTGGGTTGTTTTTTGGAGAAGATACTTATTCAGATGTAATACGTAGCATTTCTATTTCAAACATACAGAAAATTGCATGACTTATTTGTAGAAAACAGAATAAAAATTGTTTTGCTTAAAATCACACGTTTTCAGGACAATTGTTTCTAGAAGAGTGAGTTGAGGAAGTGATGTGAATGTATTACCTATAAGTGAGTAGAGAAAACAGTGGAAATGCAATACGTACCATTTCTATTTCAAAAATACAGATAATAGTACAAATTATTTACAGAAGTGGTAATAAAAATGTTTTTAGTGTAAAACTGCTTTTTTTTTCTTTATTTTTTTAGTTTGTTTCAGGAAAGACCACTTATAGACAAACTTAAAAAGCAAAAGCCTATTTCAATACAAAATTTGATCCAAATCGTTGGAGCCATTTCCGATCATTAGAGCCATTTCCGAGATACATAATATATATATATATATAAGAATTGCTGTGTAGAAGAGGGAATAAAAAAATTTTTTTTGGTAAAAAAGTGTTTTCAGGCAAGACATTTGTATAGATAAACTTAAGAAGCAAAATCCTGTCTGAATACAAAATTTGATTGAAATTGTTAGAGCAGTTTCCAAGTTGCGTGGAATATATATACACAAGAATTGCTTGTTTAAATGTATAAGATTACAATATTTAGCGCTTGGAAGTGATTTGATACAAAAGTGTTATTGCAGAACAAGATTTGCCGAAGATGAGTAGGTTCATCATGTGTTGTGTTGTAACGATGTTCAAGCATTATCGTTTGAAAGCATGTTACTTTTACCCTGCGATATTTGAAGTTGGAAATGCCATTATGTATGTTGGCAGGGCTGCCTTTTGGAGGTACTTTTGTCTGCTGTTTAGTATAATGTTGGCCATGTTGGACTCTTGGGAACTACTGATAAACTGTGTCCACTATAATAGTGCCACCAAATGTCCCGAGTAATAACCTGAATGCAAATATTCTATAGGGAAAACAATGAAGTTAACCTTTTCATTGCTGAGATATTTTCCATTTAATGACCCCTCCTTGCTGAGACATTGTTAAAATATAAAATGCTTTCTATTCATACAATAACATGCAAAAAGAATATAAATATCATGAAGTACTCAGCTAGGAAGCTGTGGACTGTTGTAGATATTCCACTTTCTCAAAAAAACATTAATTTCAAAAGCTTAATTTAGGCCACATGCAATGCACAGAAGTTGGGTTGTCCACAGGTGCCATTAATTTAGACATAATTATTGGTAACATAGGTATAGATAGACCGTGAGCAAAAAAGAGTCGGTGTGCGCATGCGTAAGTGGAGCCATTTCCCTTCCACATCAGCCATGCATCATGTGATACGCTTTCCTCCCTTCTCGCATTCCCTAGTATGGAACCGCTACCTCTCGTAGAGAAACACATGTGTTACTGTAGTGTTATTTTGCTGTTCAGTATACAGTATTAAAAGTGTGTAGAAAATGAGTTGCCAATCTTCAAAGTCTTCTTGCATTTCCGGTAGGCCACTTAGAGGCCAGGCTCGTGAAATAGTGTATAATGTTGCCCAGTATTTCAATAACATGAAAGAAACATTTAACATTTGTAACACAAACGTACTGGCAATGACGAGTGAAGCAACAGGTGTTTCAGTAAGTACTGTAAGCAATATTTTATAAGATATATTTTCTGCCCACTACAGGCGTCATTGATGGGGTGCAGTACTGGAGGGTGGGATGTGGTCAGCGTCCCGAGCCCTCCTGACCAGTTATGTAGCCTTCTTGACCTGGCGCCGCTACTTCTCCATGAAGTAGTTCCTCAGTTGGTCCCCTCAGGACCTCACAAGCCTGAGTGCACCTTGTGCCAGACCTCCCAGCAGGGGAAAATTCCCCATTGTGGAACCTGGGATTGAACCCGGGTCCTCCGTGCCAGAGGCAAGCGTGCTACCATCTGTGCTACGGAGGCAGTTCTAACACTACACAATACTTACAATTTACTGGAACATGTTTTGGCGGCTGACTTTGCTCCATTATCAACCAGACATTGGCTCGGTGTGGACTGACTGGACAGTCGATGTCCACTTGATAATTTAAGATCAGCCTCTGAAACATGTTTCGGTAAATTGTAGGTGTTGTGTAGTGCTTTTAAGGGAAGCTTGTAAGCTCTATGCTTGTGATGTTAATTTTAAGAAGTTTAACACCACTTTTTAGAGAAACTATTTACACTAGAAGTGTGAAATTTGCTACACATATAAATCAATGCTTTCTAATTATACAGACGTTTTTATATTACATATGTATGTTGATTTATATTTTTAAAATATAAAAGATCTATCACTCAAAGCCTACTATATTCCCATATCTAATATGAAGCTAATTTTGAATTACAGTAAACCTGTTTTAGTAAGAGCATACATAAGCTCCTGGTACATTCCATAAAAGAGTGCATCACAATCATAAGCGTTCTCTTGCAGGTCTGCCTGGTCTTCAGTAGTCCATAAAACGCTTTCATAAATTTTTGTTTTTGTGCACTCATCACAAGTAATATTTAACATGTTGTATATATATATAATAATGATGAAGTAAGCTGAAATGGATGAGAAAAATGGAGTTCAGTCCACAAAAAGATAAGATTTTGTAATTCCTTAGTGCTATTAACTCAGCTGTGAAATTCATTTTTTCTTTTTCGGATTTCGTTTTTCGTTTTAGTTTTATCCCCTTTTCTTTCTTTGATAGTTGTAACAATTTCTCAAACATTCATACCTTTTTTTAATTATTCATTCACCCTTACACTGCTTAACAGAAGTTTAGTTTCATCAATTTTGGATTTAATGATTTGAGTACAAAGTCTTGCACACCTGGGGTTGAGCTGGGCCCTGGATTAGGGTAGCCCTTCAGTATAATCACCTTTTACATACACATTTCTCATGCTCAGAGGTGTCACCACACCCTGCCCTCACACATTTAGCCACCAGTCTACTCACACATTGCACCACACCCCACCTCACACATTACGCCACCAGTCTACTCACACATTACACCACCAGTCTCCACCTCACACATGGCACCACACTCCACCTCACACATTATGCCATCACACTCCACCTCACACATTATGCCATCACACCCCACCTCACATATTACGCCACCACACTCCACCTCACACATTATGCCATCACACTCCACCTCACACATTATGCCATCACACTCTACTCACACATTACGCCACCAGTCTACTCACACATTACACCACCAGTCTCCACCTCACACATGGCACCACACTCCACCTCACACATTATGCCATCACACTCCACCTCACACATTATGCCATCACACCCCACCTCACATATTACGCCACCACACTCCACCTCACACATTATGCCATCACACTCCACCTCACACATTATGCCATCACACTCCACCTTACACATTACGCCACCACACCCCACCTCACACATTATGCCATCACACCCCACCTCACACATAATGCCATCACACCCCACCTCACACATTATGCCACCACACCCCACCTCACACATAATGCCATCACACCCCACCTCACACATTATGCCACCACACTCCACCTCACACATGCCACCAGTCTCCACCTCACACATTATGCCACCACACCCCACCTCACACATAATGCCATCACACCCCACCTCACACATAATGCCATCACACCCCACCTCACACATTATGCCACCACACCCCACCTCACACATAATGCCATCACACCCCACCTCACACATTATGCCACCACACTCCACCTCACACATTATGCCACCACACCCCACCTCACACATAATGCCATCACACCCCACCTCACACATTATGCCACCACACTCCACCTCACACATTATGCCATCACACCCCACCTCACACATTATGCCATTACACCCCACCTCACACATTATGCCACCACACTCCACCTCACACATTATGCCATCACACCCCACCTCACACATTATGCCATCACACTCCACCTTACACATTACGCCACCACACTCCACTTCACACATTATGCCATCACACCCCACCTCACATATGCCATCACACTCCACCTCACACATTATGCCATCACACCCCACCTCACACATAATGCCATCACACCCCACCTCACACATTATGCCACCACACCTCACCTTACACATTACGCCACCACACTCCACTTCACACATTATGCCATCACACCCCACCTCACATGCCACCACATGCCTCCTCACATTATGCCAACACACCCCACCTCACACATTATGCCGCCACACTCCACCTCACACATGCCACCACACTCCAACTCACACATGCTGCCACCACACTCCAACTCACACATTATGCCACCAGTCCACCTCACACATTACGCCACCAGACACCACCTCACACATTATGCCACCACACTCCACCTCACACATTACGCCACCAGTCTCCACCTCACACATGCCACCAGACACCACCTCATACATTATGCCACCACACTCCACCTCACACATTATGCCACCAGACTCCACCTCACATTATGCCACCACACTCAAACTCAAACATTATGCCACCAGTCCACCTCACACATTACGCCACCATACACCACCTCACACATTATGCCACCACACTCCACCTCACACATTATGCCACCAGACTCCACCTCACATTATGCCACCACACTCCAACTCACACATTATGCCACCAGTCCACCTCACACATTATGCCACCATACACCACCTCACACATTACGCCACCAGTCTCCAACTCACATTATGCCACCACACTCCAACTCACATTACGCCACCAGTCTCCACCTCACACATTATGCCACCAGACACCACCTCACACATTATGCCACCACACTCCACCTCACACATGCCACCACACTCCACCTCACACATCCCACTACACTCCAACTCACATTATGCCACCAGACACCACCTCACACATTATGCCACCACACTCCACCTCACACATTATGCCACCACACTCCAACTCACATTACGCCACCACACTCCAACTCACACATTACGCCACCACACTCCAACTCACACATTACCCTCCACACTCCAACTCACATTACGCCACCAGACACCACCTCACATTATGCCACCACACCCCACCTCACACATTACGCCACCAGGCTCCACCTCACACTACGCCACCAGTATCCACCCCACACATGCCACCACACCTCATCTCACACATTACGACACCACACCTCACCTCATAGATTACGCCACCACACTCCACCTACACAATACGCCACCACACTCCAACTCACATGCCACCACACTCCACCTCACACATTATGCCACCAGTCTCCACCTCACACATTTTGCCACCAGTCACCACCTCACACATTATGCCACCACACCCCACCTCACATTACGCCACATGTCTCTGCCTCACACATTACACCACCACACCCCACCTCACATTATGCCACCACACTCCACCTCACACATTACGCCACCAGTCTCCACCTCACACATGCCACCAGTCTCCACCTCACATTATGCCACCAGTCTCCCCCTCACACATTATGCCACCAGTATTCACCTCACATTATGCCACCTCACCTCACATTAAACCACCAGTCTCCACCTCATACATTATGCCACCAGTCTCCACCTCACACATTACGCCACCAGTCATCACCTCAGTATTACACCACCAGTATCCACCTCACACATTATGCCACCAGTCTCCACCTCACACATTACGCCACCAGTCTCCACCTCACATTATGCCACCACACCCCACCTCACATATGCCACCAGTCTCCACCTCACATTATGCCACCACACCCCACCTCACACATTACGCCACCAGTCTCCACCTCACACATTATGCCACCATACACCACCTCACACATTATGCCACTACACTCCACCTCACACATTACGCCACCAGTCTCCAACTCACATTATGCCACCACACTCCAACTCACATTACGCCACCAGTCTCCACCTCACACATTATGCCACCAGACACCACCTCACACATTATGCCACCACACTCCACCTCACACATGCCACCACACTCCACCTCACACATCCCACTACACTCCAACTCACATTATGCCACCAGACACCACCTCACACATTATGCCACCACACTCCACCTCACACATTATGCCACCACACTCCAACTCACATTACGCCACCACACTCCAACTCACACATTACGCCACCACACTCCAACTCACACATTACCCTCCACACTCCAACTCACATTACGCCACCAGACACCACCTCACATTATGCCACCACACCCCACCTCACACATTACGCCACCAGGCTCCACCTCACACTACGCCACCAGTATCCACCCCACACATGCCACCACACCTCATCTCACACATTACGACACCACACCTCACCTCATAGATTACGCCACCACACTCCACCTACACAATACGCCACCACACTCCAACTCACATTATGCCACCACACTCCACCTCACACATTATGCCACCAGTCTCCACCTCACACATTATGCCACCAGTCACCACCTCACATATTATGCCACCACACCCCACCTCACATTACGCCACCAGTCTCTGCCTCACACATTACACCACCACACCCCACCTCACATTATGCCACCACACTCCACCTCACACATTACGCCACCAGCCTCCACCTCACACATGCCACCAGTCTCCACCTCACATTATGCCACCAGTCTCCCCCTCACACATTATGCCACCAGTATTCACCTCACATTATGCCACCTCACCTCACATTAAACCACCAGTCTCCACCTCATACATTATGCCACCAGTCTCCACCTCACACATTACGCCACCAGTCATCACCTCAGTATTACACCACCAGTATCCACCTCACACATTATGCCACCAGTCTCCACCTCACACATTACGCCACCAGTCTCCACCTCACATTATGCCACCACACCCCACCTCACATATGCCACCAGTCTCCACCTCACATTATGCCACCACACCCCACCTCACACATTACGCCACCAGTCTCCACCTCACACATTACGCCGCCAGTATCCACTTCACATTACGCCACCACACCTCACACATTGTGCCACCAGTCTCCACCTCGCACATTACGCCACAGTCTCCACCTCACATTATGCCACCCCACCTCACCCATTATGCCACCAGTCTCCACCTCACACATTACGCCACCAGTCTCCACGTCACACATTACGCCACCACACCCCACCTCACACATGCCACCAGTCTCCACGTCACACATTACGCCACCACACCCCACCTCACACATGCCACCAGTCTCCACCTCACACATTACGCCACCAGTCTCCACCTCACACATTATGCCACCACACCCCACCTCACACATTATGCCACCAGTCTCCACCTCACATTAGACCATCAGTCTCCACCTCACACATTACACCACCAGTCTCCACCTCACATGCCACCACACCCCACCTCACACATTATGCCACCAAACCTCACCTCACACATTACGCCACCACACCCCACCTCACATACCACCAGTCTCCACCGCACACATTACACCACCAGTCTCCACCTCACACATTAAGCCACCAATCTCCACCTAATACATTATGCCGCCAGTCTCTACCTCACATTATGCCACCACACCCCACATCACTCATTACGCCACCACACCCACATCATTCATTATGCCACCACACCCACCTCACATTATGCCACCAGTCTCCACCTCACACATTATGCCACCAATCTCCACCTCACATTATGCCACTAGTTTCCACCCCACTTTACGCCACCATTCTCCACCTCACTTTACGCCACCAATCTCCATCTCACACATTACGCCACCAGTCGCCACCTCACATTATGCCACCTGTCTCCACCTCACATTATGCCACCAGTCTCCACCTCACACATTACGCCACCACACCCACCTCACACATTATGCCACCTCACCTCACACATGCCACCACACCCCACCTCACATTATGCCACCAGTCTCCACCTCACACATGCCACCACACCTCACCTTACACATTACGCCACCACACTCCACCTCACACATTATGCCATCACACTCCACCTCACACATTATGCCATCACACCCCACCTCACACATAATGCCATCACACCCCACCTCACACATTATGCCACCACACCTCACCTTACACATTACGCCACCATACTCCACTTCACACATTATGCCATCACACCCCACCTCACATATGCCACCACATCCCTCCTCACATTATGCCAACACACCCCACCTCACACATTATGCCGCCACACCTCACCTCTGACATCATGCCGCCACACCCCACCTCACACATGCCGCCACACCCCACCTCACACATCATGCCACCACACTTCACCTCACATGCCGCCACACTCCACCTCACACATCATGCCACCACACTCCTCACACATGCCACCACACTCCACCTCACATGTCGCCACACTCCACCTCACACATCATGCCACCACACTCCACCTCACACATCATGCCACCACACTCCACCTCACATACTGCCACACCCCACCTCACACATCATGCCACCACACTCCACCTCACACATATTGCCGCCACACCCCACCTCACACATGTCATCACACTGCACCTCACTTATGCATCCACCCACCCTACCTCACATTATGCCATCACATCACACATGCCACCACACAAGCCACCAAACACCCCATCACACTTACTCCACCTCATCACAGCACCACACCCCAACACTCACATGCCACCACACTCCATGCATCACTCCACTCACCAAGCCACCACACCACTCCACAATCATGCCACCACACACTCTACCTCACAGAGCACACCACCATACACCCACATCACAACACGCCACCATACTCATCACCTCACACCATGCCACCACAACCCACCATTAAAACCATGCCACCACATCCAATCACACTCCACACACCATGCCACTGCACACCCCATCTCACACATACCCCCACTGTACACACCTCATGCGTCATTAAACAACAAAATAATTAATTAAACACCACAACATCACACACCTCACACACCATACCACCATTCTACCACATCCAACCACACTCCACACACACCATGCCACTGCACACACCACCCCACTGCATATCCCACCACACACTATGCTGTCACACCCCACTACACACTACCCCACCACCTACATCATGCCACCACACACCTCACCACACCCATCGTGCTACCACACCCCACCACCCACATCACTGCAATTAGACTCTTTGTAGGGCCAATAATATATTTGAATTATACTCAGGGGTCTCCGTCTAGGGGAAATGTGACTGGCAACCACAAGGTACCCAAGCTGAGCAGAACGTTACTTCCACTTAGTGGTGTTTTGCTCCTCACTGTAACTTTTCTTTCTGACCTTACCTTGGTCATCTCTTGTTCTCTTCCGACCCCGATGTTATTAGGGTTCCTGAGGGCTAGGGAGTCTTTATTTTTCCAACCTCTCCATTTCTCTAATTTCTCTATAAAACCTTAAAAAAATTCAAATCTTTCAAAACCAAAGTCTGAGATTAATTATAGGTGCTATCAAAACCACACCAATAGCAGCTATGGAAATACTAACCAACCAATACCCCATTGAATATGAAATAGAAAAAGCAGCTCTTATTCAACACGAAAAGTTGACCAGACTCCCATTCAGTACATGGCATAAGAGAAATTTTACACGTACACTAGACTCAGGAGAGCTTTCTTTCCAAAATTCAAGACATCAAGAAAAATGTACACCTTCCTAATTCAAAGGAAAACTTCATATCTAAAGTCAATCCAACACATACATTAGACATCACATATTATTTACACCTGACAGAAGAAGTTAAGAAAAGTGATACTCCAACTAGTGTTTTAAAATTATTGGCATTAGAGACAATCCATACTAGATTTCCAGAACATGAATGGCTCCATATTTATACTGATGGATCATTGATATCAAACCAAGATGGAGCAGGTGCTGGAGTCACATGTCACCTCTTTTCCTATTACAAATCTTTTAGTTATGGAACTACTAACTTTGATGGAGAAATTGAAGCAATTCAAATGGCCCTACAAAATCTTTTGTTCAGAATTTCACATTTTCATCAAGCAGTTATTCTCTCAGATTCCAGGGCAGCAATTATAGCAATTACTTCCAAGTTGTCACCAAAAAACCAAACAATTATAGAATGTTGGAAAATCCTTACCCATCTAACAGCACTTCAAAAACACCTAGTCTTCCAATGGATACCAGCTCACTGTGGACTGAGTGGTAATGACAAAGCTGATTTTCTTGCAAAAAAGGGTACCAGCAGTGTACAGAAATCTGTAGTTATTCTACCATTGTATGCAGCTAAAAGATTAGTCAACTCTGAATTCAAAAAAGTTATTGCAAAATATTACTATGAAAAATCAAAGAATAAAAGATGGGAACTACCAAACATTCAAACAGTAATTCCTAAGTATCCTCGAAAAACGGCAATTGCAACCTTCAAGTTGATTACAGGACATGATTGTCTGGCAAAACATTTAAACAGAATTGGGATATATTCTTCACCACTCTGTCCTCTATGTGATCTGCAAGAGGAAATGGATCGAGACCACCTTCAAATATGCCCGGCCACTTCTAGTGCCCCAACCATCAGTGATAAATACTGGAGAGCAAGAGGATTAATGACTTCATTCTCAGAAATCCAGGATTACCTAACAACAACATAATATGGTTATCCTAACTTCATTTTACTATATTTATTTTGAATCTGAATATTTGCCAATCATTAAAAACTCTAATGTGACAGTACTAGAAATAGAAATATCATAGTGAAAAGGAGATTTTTGTTATCAGGGTTATCCAAAGTTTACAGTAGGAAATTTGTTTTGAATGTGAATATTTGTCTTATATATAGAGAATAAGAACGAATGAAAAAATAGTAAAAAAATTCTTTGAGCTAACCCACCCCAGTATTTTTAGAACTACTATTTCTGACAAAGAAAATGTTAATACCTATTAGTTTCTTTAGCAATGAGCTGCATAATTTGGAAAGAAAAGAATTATTTAATAAACATAAGAAAACTGGCATTTTCATCCAAATTCACTGAAATACCTGAATTATGGTTTTCAAAACCATGATTTTGTGGAACAAAATTGCTCCTCAGCCATTGAAACATAGGATTGGCAACCAGTATTTTCTCTGTGCCAGTGATCTTGTGACGGTGGATCACTTTGGTCATTTTTCTCACCGTCACTTATTTCTCCGGCATCACTAAATCACCATTCGCTGAATAAAGTGAATAAAGCAACTCGCGTTTGCTCACTGTACATGCGCAGTAAGTAGACATGGACTTAGCGTGTATTCCTTTCATTTCAAGTGAATTTATGTATTTCTGACTGATTAGAGCATATTTAAAGTTTCTTTGTTAATGTTGCTATCGCATTTGTGACTTCCTAATGGATGTAGTACTGCAACCGGTGTCGGAAGTTAATTTTACACCGGGTTTAAAACAAGAATCTGATTCCAGCTGAGGTTGTTATCTTATGGCATAAGCCTCTCAAATAGAACAGGCCAGATTTTCAGACCTTTAAACATACCAAATAAAATCTTTGTAATTACATGGAAATGTAAGATTTGAGGTAATGTTTCCATATGGGGCAATCGGCCATAACCTTACTTTTTCACATAATTTTCTGGTGTCTGGCGCAGCGCGACAAAACATTTGAATTCAATACATGGTTAACATTACTTAAATAGCTTTTATAGAGCATTAGAATAGTTCATTGATACGCCGGTAGAGGCTGAGTACCCAAATCAACAGGTTGTGCCATGTTGCCACACACTCTTACCTTTAAACGTGATTATCTAGTTAACTGTGCATTTAATTTAAAAAAAACTTACTGGAATTAAGGAAAATGAAGCTATTAACAGTGAAGCAACAAAATTCTAAAGTAAGAACAAATTAGAAACTAAAAACTTCACTTATCTTAGTAATGTTGCAAGTTATTTTTGCAAAAACTGACTCAAGTTTCGAGTTGACTCCAACTCATTCTCAAAGCTATATACATTACATATATACATATATACATTACTAAGATAAGTGAAGTTTTTAGATTCTAATTTGTTCTTACTTTAGAAACTTACTGGAATTTTTTGTTAGTTTACATCCGCTCTCTCACCTCCTTCAGTCTGGCAGATTATTTCACTTCCACCCTGTATCTAGAGACCAGGCTTCACATATCTTATTTAAGATGGAATATACAGTGACTAGTTTCGTTATGTTTCCATAACATTTTCAGACTTCAGTTTTGAAGTGAGCTGCTATCGTATATAAATAGCAGTACCTGGGCGACCGAGCTTTGCTCAACATTTACGTAAAAGAAAAGGGGGTAGAGAAAACCATGTGAACGTAATACGTTGTGTAGTAAAATGGATTGCATAAAAGCCTTCTCCATGAAAAAACACTTAGATGTGCCAATTTTCATGGCAACAACTGGTTTTGGAGTTTACTCACTCTTCAACATACAATATGTATAGGCGTTGATATGTATGAAGTTGGTAAACAATATAGAATAACATATGAATTATTATATAAAACAAAAGTGAATTGAAAAAAATATTATGAATGTAATACGTTGTATTTCTATTTCAAACTTATAGACAGGACGAGCTGTAACACATAAACTAATATAGCTAGGTCAACTTTCTTACTGTATTCTGATAGCCCTAGAAGAGGACTTTAAAACGATTGCTGAAATCGATTAACAGCGAAATTATGGCCAAAATAAGGTTTAGACTGTGACTGTTATGCGTAAACTAAGATAGCTAAGTTAATTTTCTTTAGGTTTTCTGAAAGCTCTCGACGAGACCTTTAATATCCTGTCTTGTTTGTTGAAATTGGCCCATTAACAGAGAAGTTATTGCCAAAATAAGGTTTAGAGTAATTGTGACTGTTACACGTAAAATCATGTTTTTTTCAGGAATTACACTATATAGATAAACTTAAAAAGCAAAACCCTATCTGAATACAAAATTTGATGGAAATTGTTGAAGCCATTTCCAAGTTGTGTGGAATATATATACAAGAATTGCTTGTTTAAATATATAAGATATGCTGTGCGTGTGTTGTACAGTGTTACAAATGTGTGTTTGTTAAAGTGTATCCAATTTATAATGATGCAGTTTTAAATCTGCAGAAAGAGTTGCTTCTACCAGTTGTTTCCTTGTTGCAGGTGGAATATGGGTGAATCTTGGACCGTTACTCTATCACTTCTCAGATCTTCCTAATGAAAATTCTATAGAGCCCAGCTATCAAGTAGTGAAGGAGGTTATTTTGGGTATGGGATTTGAAATGGAGGTACGTATCAAAAGTATTTGGTGAAAATAAGGATTAGCTTCTGTAATATTTTGCTTGTCTTGGAAGACAGACTTTATTAGGAAAGTTAGTTAAATTGTGTTAAAGGGTCACTCAATTTTAAATTATTTTGCTTGATGCAGAACACAGAAACTAGCATTATACTGCTCACAAACGTTAAAGGCATGTGAACGCTGGTCAATGCTCAAGCGTAGTACGAGTACCGGCAGAGGTTCTGTACATAAGAGCACGTTTTACACGCCAGCAAAGGTTCTGCCTAGTTTTCCCATAATTAAACAACACATTAAATATTCCTAAAACATAAAATCTTACCTTGACACACACCACAGCAGTGGGACAACTACAGTTGCCCTATATTCTGGATTGAAGAGCTTTCGTAAAAACTTGTTCACATTAAATATAATGTTTCTGTCCTGAGAATGAATCACTTCACGTTTTTCGATTGAAAAATCACCTGTCCCAGCTTCAAGGGACATGCTCATGCACTCGGATCACAAACACTGGAGAAAAGATATTTGGGTCAATCCACGTCAAATCGCACACCTGTAAAACACATTTTCGTAGGAGGTTCAAAAATTTTTTATGAATAATAGACATCAAATAAGGAGACCCATATTTTTTTATTTCCGTATTTTTAAATTACTTGCTTAGTTATGGCTATTAGAAACTAAGCAATTTCTGCGTGCACTGTAATATAAAATCACTTGTTACTCTAAGACCATATAGAGTTGAGAGTTGCGGTTTGGCACACTGGAAAGGTTAAATATAACACTTTCAACAACTTTCGACCAATCATTATTACACACAAATTTTGGACTGTTTTTTTGATGCTATATTTTGTAAAACCATAAATAGAATTTAAATCGATGTGTTAAAAATCTAAAAAAAAATACGTATTCCCTGACATTTCATATATAAAACAAGATGTTAAAAACTATGGAGCGTGCATAAGTGCATTTGCTACAATTTTTTTCTGGAGGCATGCAAGTGCTCACGGATGACATGAAGTAGAGATCCGTTTGTACAGCTGGATTCGCCATTCTGGGCCCCTGGAGGAAGTAAAGGTAAAGCTTGAAAGTGAATACCAAGCCAGGTGACTGCAGACAGCATGCAAATTGGTGCGTCAGCTTCATATGCTACTCATATAACTTCTTACTAAGACAGTACAGTCCATGCAGAAAAATGTCTCCACAATGTACTTTCTTTCTGATACTCCTGTGGCATCTGATACACGCTTTTCAACTTTTTGAATTTTTTTGAAAAAATCTTCTAAGCAGTTCTTTGTGTTTAGCTTCTTTCTTCAATTTGAAACAATTTCTCTGCTCTGACTGTGTAATGTTTCGATCCCAAATTTAGAACGTACAGGTGACATAATTGATTTACCTATGATCAATGTCTCACAAAAATGTACAATATTCACTCCTTATCGCAAAGATCTAACTATGTCTTCAACTGCATGCTGCACTAAAAAGTACCTGTGAATTAGCTTGGACTGTCTCAGATCATGCAGACATCATTACCTTCCCCCTCCCTCCCCATGTTGTGCATGGTTTCATTTGCAGAATTATATAATATGAGCTGATGAAACAGACAATAGCTGAAGCTTTAGTGAAACAATTTTCTTTCGAAGAAGGAGGTAGACGAGTAGAAATTTAAAGTTGCGTGTTGTATGGAAACATTAGTTTAAAATGCATATTTTAAAAACATTTTGAAGATACTAATAGTGTCAGCTAGCAGTGTTCTCCTTACTGTACTGTTGTAACGTTCATGGAACCTCAAGCAGTGAACAGTTGCCGTAATGGAAGGTGGCAATTGTGTGAGGTTACGGTAGCCATCACTGCTGCCACGCGAGTTCGCTGCACTGATTTGTAAAGTTAATTACAACTGAACTATTAGAGATTCCGTTCTGATTTTTCTGAGAATATTGAATAAACTTCAGTGTATTTCTAGTTTGTTTTTTTTCTCCAGATTTTTAAATGGTCAAGTTGTTTTATTATCTAACTTTTAAAACTTAATCATGTAAAATATAATATCAATAATAATTAATAAAATTTTCTAATAAATATCTCACGAAATACTGCAATTTATCTTTAATTTGAGCCAAAGATCAAGTAATTTGCTTGATTACAATCAGAGGTATGATTGATCGAAGGGTGAGGAGCGCACGATTTTTGGGACACTTCAAAAATTAATTTCAGCAAAAATAAATTATTTTTTTTTTATAAAACAAAGAAACAAGGGTCAAATGTATTTTGTTCCAAATCACCTAAAAAAAATTTAAGAAAATCTGAGAGATTAAGGTAATTTTTTGCCATATTTTGTGCGATTTGACGTGGAATGACTCATGTGTATAATAATTTAATGTAATATTAACAATATTTCAGCTCGAGTTCGACACATGACTTAACAATGCTGTTCACTTTAACAAAATAACACACCACTACTCTGAAAGTGAGCTGAACATTAACTCAGTCTGTTTCAAACTGCGTGACTTCTATTTTCATAGTAGGTACACTATTTATGCTTGAGATAAGTGTTGTGAGGAAGGAATGGTGTTGTTTTTCAGGCTTATCTGTGTTGAATGGATGTTGGGTACCCATAAGCATGTGAAGATAAAACATGCGTCGTTCGCATTCTAGGATTTTTGTACAGTCATGATCAGAAAATAAAATCCTTTTTTATAATAAGATTGGCATCTATCATTTTCAAATATTTATCTGAGCATAATTAATGAAGATAATGTTCTCAGTTCAGGCACGTGAGATGCGTATACCACATTTGGCAGTGCTGGTGGGAGGGGCAACTGGAATCTGCAGTATGACCTACCTCCATATCACTTTTGCAAAGATTATAACTGCATTAAAACAAAAGTTCACCGGTGGTCCCCCTAATATGTCTTACTTGTGCATATTTTGTACGTATTGTTTCCCAGTAATATTATTTTCTGCATTCATCTTAACTCAGCCATGCAAAAATAATGATTTTACTATGATTATATGCCTCAAAATGTTTGACAAAGGAGGTAAAAATATAGAAAAGGAAGTAATGAGGGAGTAGCTTTTAGAAGAAGAAATCATAGTGCACTGTAAAGGACTTAGGCTACATATTGAAGCTGCATCCTATCATGTGCATTATTAACCTATTTATTTCTTACAGCTTATGTGAAATATAGCCACTGATTCAGTGCAAGTACAGAAGTCTCATGTGTTGCAGCATGGTTTACACAAGTCTATATTTCCAACATATAGCTGAGTATGCTAATGGCTTCATTGTCAGATGCAAGGCACTAGAAAACAACATATAGCTGAGTTTATTGATAGTCTCTGTTCCACATGTTATTGTCTATGGGACACACAAATGAGTAGGTTAGAGCCATAACTGACATGATCCAAAAAATACAAGGTAGCACTGTGTTAAAATTCAGTTTTCTGTGTAAAATATGATTCCGGAGAACTTTGGTTTCTTTTCTCACTTGATCCATGTTTAAATAGGTGACAAACTTCCCTGTTTATATCCAAAGTCTCATGATTCTTTGGATCTTGTGAGTTTTATTCCATCACTTTTTTGACCAATCAGCGATTAGTAGTTCCCTCAGCTCTCTTTGCCCCTCGCCATAGTATCACTTCGCACTAAGTTGAGGAAGGACTGCTCTCAGTTTTTTATAAATACCATCAAGTTGAGCAATTAAATTGTAAAGATTTTCATGCGTATAGTGATGGAAGAAAAGGTGTCACCTATTGCACCACAGAAATATGCAGCTGCCCCAGAAATGTGGAAAAGAAACCAAGCCAAATTAGCAGGATTGCCAGCAGAAGTTGCTGTCTATCAAGTTGCAAGGAAATAATAAACTTTAATGTTTGTAAACAGTTAAAATAGGTTAAAACATGTTTAAATAGGTGACAAACTTCCCTGTTTATATCCAAAGTCTCATGATTCTTTGGATCTTGTGAGTTTTATTCCATCACTTTTTTGACCAATCAGCGATTAGTAGTTCCCTCAGCTCTCTTTGCCCCTCGCCATAGTATCACTCCGCACTAAGTTGAGGAAGGACTGCTCTCAGTTTTTTATAAATACCATCAAGTTGAGCAATTAAATTGTAAAGATTTTCATGCGTATAGTGATGGAAGAAAAGGTGTCACCTATTGCACCACAGAAATATGCAGCTGCCCCAGAAATGTGGAAAAGAAACCAAGCCAAATTAGCAGGATTGCCAGCAGAAGTTGCTGTCTATCAAGTTGCAAGGAAATAATAAACTTTAATGTTTGTAAACAGTTAAATAAGGAAAAATTGAAGCTATTAACAGTGAAGCAACAAGATTCTAAAGTAAGAACAAATTAGAAACTAAAAGCTTCACTTATCTTAGCAAAAGAATAACAACATTACTAAGCTAAGTGAAGTTTTTAGTTTCTAATTAAGTAAAAATTGAAGCTATTAACAGTGAAGCAACAAGATTCTAAAATAAGAACAAATTAGAAACTAAAAACTTCACTTATCTTAGTAATGTTGATATTCTTTTTCTCTTTTGCTAACCCTGGGGTTTCAAGCTATGTCCAGCTCATTCTCAAAGCCATGAGCTGGACATAGCTGGACATAGCTTGAAACCCCAGGGTTAGCAAAAGAGAAAAAGAATATCAACATTACTAAGATAAGTGAAGTTTTTAGTTTCTAATTTGTTCTTATTTTAGAATTTTAGTTTCTAATTTGTTCTTACTTTAGAATTTTGTAAATTGTTGTTTAATTAACTTTAATTGATTATTTAATTTATTTCATTGGTCAGCTAAGGCCCTTTGTTGGTGACATTCAAATGTTCTCAAGTGTTTACGATCAAAACTCACATGATCCATTATTTAAAGCCCAATAATTTTCATTCTTTCACAAATAAACCCAATTTGAAAGATAATTTGTAATATTTAGGCACATTTTTCCTGATAGTAGCTTCCACCCAAATGGAAATTGAGTTTAACCAATAGAAATTGGTTTTCGTTGTTCACCAGAGTTTGGATCATGAAATGAAACAGAAAACTAAATGAAAAGAAAACGCAGCAGCTCATATTTAGTTTAAGAGATGTACCTGTATCTAATCTGTGAATCTGAGTCTGGAAGTATAATGGTGGTACCGTGGCTGAGTGGTTAGACCGCTCGCTTACCACCTGGCGATCCCAGGGACTCACACGTGGTATTCGTGGTGGATGAAGCAGCGTCTAGGTCGGTTTTCCCTGGGATCTCTGGTTTCCCCTGCCATCCATTCCGCCAATTGCTCCATTATCACCTTTCCAATCATCCATTTCACCTGCATTTCATATCATCCTCTTCCTCAATCTCATACCTGGTGCTTGGCTGACCACCTGCTTCCAGGTCTTCACTCTGTCTGGTCCAGAGGTCCCTCTGCTCCCCGACAGGCGTCTGACTCTAGGTACTGGCTTGTAAATCCTAGGGGGTGTAAGTCCTACATAAGGGGAGGGTAATCAGGGAAAGAAGAAGAAGAGTTATGACTTTAACCTACTCAAATAAGGGATTCTTTATCAGGGCAAGTGTGATTCAAGACACAGTGTGTCCCACAGATGATAAGATATGGAACAATACTATCAATAAACAGCTGCATGTTGGAAATATCGACTTGTGTAAACTGCACTGCAACACAATGTGGGACTCAGAAATATTCTGCTCTCCTAATTAGCTCAATCATTTTTTTCATGGCTTTATAGAATAGATGACTCTTTTTGCATTGTAGTAGCAACTGTTTTTTTTTTCTGTTTCCATGTGTGCTTGCTCCAGAAGGAAGAGACAAATGTGAGGACATCTTATGCTCAAAACCCACATTCAATGCTAGTTTGTGAATACCGCAGTGCATTCTTTGTGTGCCGCAAACCACACCGAGGGGAAGCGTCCATGGAAGTGGACGACGGTCAAGGAGGTGTAAGGTAGCACTTAGTCATCAAACAGGAATAACTAAATATTTAGCTGCCAATATACAAATATAATAAGCAATAATTCTTATACAGAGATCATAAAAGAGAAAAAGTATATTTTGAAACATGCTTCTGTGGATATATTGTTGCTTAAGTACTAAACTGTTGGATTATTTTTAATTTAAATTGCTAATCATCATGTAGTTTGAAATACTGAAACTATATGCAGCTGATTGTAGCTTTCACCAATAGAGGTGAAACATTACCAAAAAGAAAGAAAGTTATTTTCCATTTGTTGTGTTCCTTGAAGCATGTTTTGTAAGTGAGATGTCTTTTTCATAATGTCAATGCTGAACAAACAATGTAACAACGCCTTAGGTTATGTGAAATGATAACCAAAATAAAGTCTTCTGTGAAGAATAACAATAAATGCATTAGTGTAACTCTAATGAAACAGCTGCTCATATAATTTTCTGATTTTGCCAGAAGAGAGAGATGTAGTTGTGGATTCATAAGGCAGTAAGAGCTCCAAGCGCTCATGACTGAAGTTAGTTATCTTGTTCCTCTTGTTCTAAACCAAGATAAGTGGCAGCATTTTAAACTCATGCTCTGTGTGGTTATTTGTTAGTGATGGATTAATGCTTTTTTTTTTGTATCAAAACTCCAGACTAAAAATTGTGATACACTATAGGAAATTGGGGCTTGCCATAACTAAAAAGTTAATTTGTACATGCTATTAGAAATTAGAGGAACACCAATGTGAGTAAAATTGTGCAAATGCATATCAAAGCTAAGAGAAATACACTGTTTTGTAAAGTGCTAACAAGGGACACCTTTGACCTCGAACGCTCGGAACCTCATGAAAACGGGCTTAGAATAACAATTAATCATAAACAAAACAGTGGCCTGTGTCACTTCCATGCAAACGCTGCATTCTACTTCAAGTGACACTTTAATAAAGAGAACCAAAGTGCCAAGATATCAATACCATAGGAGGGAAATTATTTGTAATTCAATGACGCCTGTGTATCATTACATTTTCAATCAACAGTGCCAAAAACCATCTGCTTAAAGTATTTATAATACCGTGTAATACACATACTACACATCTGATAGTGCTTACATTAGTCCTCAAAGTGCAGATGTGGGATTTTGATGAAGTGGTTAAAACAAAGTGGAAGAGAACAATGTGCACACCTCATTATCACATTCTATACCACTTTCTCATTCACGCAGTCCAATATCAAAACCCACACTAATTATATTTGCAAATGATGATACAGTGTATGGGAATATGTGATAAATGATGATAGGACTTTGACATACACATATCATTTGCAAACATAATTAGTGTTGTTAGCTAATGCTGGATTTGTGACAATGAAGTCATTAATCCTCTTGCTCTCCAATATTTTTCACAATGATATTGAAGAGAGCAATAGCAGTAATAGTAACCGCTTTTTAGAGAGCACCATATTTTTATGTTTTGGCAGTCACATCGCTCTCTCACAACCCCCAGAATGTCTGGAGGACCACACCTGTCGTTGGTTTACGGATCTCACCGACCTGACCGGGAGAATTATCAAAATAAATTCACCGACCATATCCTCTGATTACCAATCAGAGGACGCATTACAAGCCATGACAGGTCAGCATGTTAGGGGTTAAGGTTTTATAGAGAAGTTAGAGAAATGAAGAGGTTGGAAAAATAAAGACTCCCTAGCCCTCGGGAACCCTAATAGCATCGGGGTCGGAAGAGAACAAGAGATGACCAAGGTAAGGTCAGATAGAAAAGTTACAGTGAGGAGCAAAACACCAGTAAGTGGAAGTAATGTTCTGCTCAGCTTAGTGTGGGTTTTGATATTGGACTGCGTGAATGAGAAAGTGATATGGAATGTGATAATGAGGTGTGCACATTGTTCTCTTCCACTTTGTTTTAACCACTTCATCAAAATCCCACATCTGCACTTTGAGGACTAATGTAAGCACTATCAGATGTGTAGTATGTGTATTACACGGTATTATAAATACTTTAAGCAGATGGTTTTTGGCACTGTTGATTGAAAATGTAATGATACACAGGCGTCATTGAATTACAAATAATTTCCCTCCTATGGTATTGATATCTTGGCACTTTGTTTCTCTCTATTAAAATGCCACTTGAAGTAGAATGCAACGTTTTGCATGGAAGTGACACAGGCCACTGTTTTGTTTATGATTAATTGTTATTCTAAGCCCGTTTTCATGAGGTTCCGAGCGTTTGAGGTCAAAGGTGTCCCTTGTAAGTGTGTTGCATTATTCAAGTGAATAGCCGAAAATCCTTGCCAACTGTTGGGGGCTAGTGAAGTGATTTTAAAGAAAAATGTTTCTCTTCTTATGTAATTAACATCTCCTTGGCACCCTTGCTTTTAAACACCATATACAGGGTTCTTCATTTAAAATCTAACGGGTGCACAGCATTTCACAGCCAGCTTTGCTCCTACATAGACTCCATGCGTAAAGTATGTATAACACTCTTACCTTATGCCAATGTCCCACTGTCCAACCATTTGGTCTAAAGCATTGTATACAACAAAAGTGCATCAAGAGTTGGAAATAATTTTGTTGCATACAATTTCTATCCTACTTTTTGTATCCAACGTGACTTGAGTTGCATCTAATTTTTTCGTCCAACAACTTGAAAATAGCCAATCAGAGTCTGTAATGTAACAATATAGCAGACGGGGCATGCAACATGTAGTCAGCTGTTATGTATGCATGCCTCGTGGCTCGTTTAGTGTAATGGATATTTTAAGAAAATGTTTAATTTTTTTCTGGAAGATTTAATAACGATCTTGTGTAACCATTAACATATATTACTGAGGTGGTTATTACGTAGTTATATTTCATAAATTCAGTATTACCCCACTTTTACACTTTTCAGGGGACTAGAGGAAAAGTGGTGTAAAATGGAGAAAATAGGCAACAACTCAACAGTTTTGTAATATGTAATGGTTATAAAAATACTGACTGAAATGTACTGCACTTTGTGAAACACTTACCTTTTCACTGCTTATTCAGATAGTTACATGGCACAAGGTACCATTAACGAGTAACCAGTTTTAGTGAGTGAGTGTGTAGGGTTTAAGGGCCCGTCGACAACTTGGTCATTAGGGCCACGAGTAACCAGTTTTATTACTTTACTACTGATGAAAGGGTATGGATGTATTATAATTACACACACCACACATTAAACATTTTGCATTTTGTCGGTAGAGAAACCAAAAGGTTTATTTTTTGCAATAATGATAGGAAACTTAACTGTTGAACATGGATCACTTTATTTATTTAACTATTATACAGTTGAATCAAGAACACCTCACTCTTCTTGAGGTAGTCCAAAATTAATTCTTGTTTTGATCTTTTTGATCTAATTTCCTCTATTTGGTTTTCAGGTTCATAAAGTTTCTCAATGTTTTTTTTCACCCCCTTCTACTGATCAAAGATATTTCCGCAGCACTTCCAAAGCTGCACTCGCCTCAGCACTTGTTGGCACCACACTGTCATTTTCATCTTCATCATTGCTGTCTGAGTCCACTGCAATATGCTTTTTAACAAAATCTTCCAAAGACTTCTCCTCGGTGGTTACCAGTACTTCGTCAACTGCCATGAAGTCCTCAACACTACAGTCTGGCTGCGGAGCATCCCATGTGGTCAAAAGGGAGTTGATATCTTCTTCAGGCTGCACATTTTCTGTTTTGAAGAATCCTCCTTTATGAAAGCAGTTGGCAATTGTAGATTGCATGACTTTCCATGTTTTTGCAATGTTGTTAGCTAATGCTGAATTTCTGACAATGAAGTCATTAATCCTCCTGCTCTCCATTATTTTTTTACTGATGGTTGGGGTGCTGGAAGTGGCTGGGCATATTTGGATTATTATTGTTATTATTATTTTGTTTAACGACGCTATCAATTGCCAGGACCACATCAGTGTTGCCTGTGTGCCGGAATTTCATCCTGCAGGAGTTCTTTTACATGCCAGTAAATCTACTGACATGGAGCTGTTGTTTTTAAGCACACATAAAAACCATCGATCTGGACCAGATTTGAACCCACGACGTTGGGATCAGTAGGCCAGCGTCTAACCAACTGAGCCACCCAGACTGACGGCATATTTTAAGGTGGTCTCGATCCATTTCCTCTTGCAGATCACATAGAGGACAGAGTGGTGAAGAATATATCCCAATTCTGTTTAAATGTTTTGCCAGACAATCATGTCCTGTAATCAACTTGAAGGTTGCAACTGCCGTTTTTCGAGGATACTCAGGAGTTACTGTTTGAATGTTTGGTAGCTCCCATCTTTTATTTTTTGATTTTTCATAGTAATATTTTGCAATAATTTTTTTAATTCAAAGTTGACTAATCTTTTAGCTGCATAAAATGGTAGATTAACTATTGATTTCTGCACATTGCTGGTACCCTTTTTTGCAAGAAAATCAGCTTTGTCATTACCACTCAGTCCACAGTGAGCTGGTATCCATTGGAAGACTAGGTATTTTTGAAATGCGGTTAGATAGATAAGGATTTTCCACCATTCTATAATTGTTTGGTTTTTTGGTGACAACTTGGAAGTAATTGCTATAATTGCTGCCCTGGAATCTGAGAGAACAACTGCTTGCTGAAAATGTGAAATTCTGTACAAAAGATTTTGTAGGGCCATTCAAATTGCTTCAATTTCTCCATCAAAGTTTGGTTCCATAACTTAAAGATCTGTAATAGGAAAAGAGGTGACACGTGACTCCAGCCCCTGCTCCATCTCGGCTTGATATCAATGATCCAGTAGTATAAATATGGAGCCATTCCTGTTCTGGAAATCTAGTATGTTGTCTCTAATGCCAATAATTTTAGAACACTAGTTGGAGTATCACTTTTCTTAACTTCTTCTGTCAGGTGTAAATAATATGTGATGTCTAATGTATGTGTCGGATTGACTTTAGATATGAAGTTTTCCTTTGAATTAGGAAGGTCTACATTCTTCTTGATGTCTTGAATTTTGGAAAGAAAGCTCTCCGTGTCTTCAGTGTATGTGTAAAATTTCTCTTGTTCCATGTATTGAATGGGAGTTTGATCAACTTTCCGTTTTGAATAAGGGCTGCTTTTTCTATTTCATATTCAATGGGGTATTGGTTGGTTAGTATTTCCATAGCTGATACTGGTGTGGTTTTGATAGCACCTGTAATTAATCTCAGACTTTGGTTTTGAAAGATTTTTTTTTGTATGAGGGTCGTTCCGAAAATAACGCCTCCTATTTTTATTCATGGAAATTACAGTAGATACGTAAATCGCAACAGCACAGTTAAATAGAGCAATATTTGAGCTACAGTCACCACCATTCATTATGCACTTTTGCCAACGATGAACCAGAGACTGCATGCCATGCTTGTAAAAATCTGAACCAGCTAAGGCTAACCACTTTCTTACAGCTTTGACGACAACAACAACAACAATAATAATAATAATAACTATTTTATTGTCATTAAGCCGAGTACAGCAATAGACAATGTCAAACAGTGTGCACCGGTTATATACAAACAAGTAGTAGTCTTATATTTATATACAATTTTTCTAATATTACAACATACTTTCAAACGGTAATTATTATTTATTTATGCCAACAAACTTACTGTTGGTGTTTTTAAACACACAAGCCGTGTGTGGGCAAAGTTTAAGAGGTAGAACCGGAACTTAAAAATTCAATGCCACAACTGGGATTTGATCTGATTTTTAAGCGGAAGGTCTGTGGTTCAAATCCCAGTTGTGGCATTGAATTTTTAAGTTCCGGTTCTACCTCTTATACTTTCAAACATTTTAACTTAAATTCTGGAATCACTATACACATTAAAAGCTAATACAGCAATAATCAACACCCATGTGTAGATTTTATCAATAACAACATTTTATAATTTAGCCTAAGATGATGAAGTTGCTTTATTTATTGCTCTCAAAATATTCATGTATTGAATAGCATGGATTAGACACTAACCATTCGTATAATCTACTTTTAAATTTACAACCCAATAATTCTGTCAATGCAGTTGGCAAAGTATTATACAGTTTAATGCCCAAGACTTCAAAGCTGTTTGATGTTTTTGAAAGCCTGTGAGATGGTAAGTTAAGTTGGTAGTTATGTCTAGTATTATAGTCATGTATGTTTAGTCTGTAGACTTGATCTGATATATTATTTTTTACATAAGCGAGTGCTGTATAAATGTATAGGTTAATCACAGTCATTACTTTGAATTTTATGAATAGAGGTTTACAGTGTGCGGTTTTTTCTGAATCTGCAATAATACGAATTACCTTTTTCTGTAATAGTAGGATATTAGAGACATGACTGCTGCTTCCCCAGAGTAGAATACCATATGATATTATGCTATGAAAAAAAGCAAAATATGTAGATCGTATATATGGCTCAGGTACATGGTTTTTTAAATTCCTAATTAGATGTATAACTCTGGAGAGCTTAGCTGTTATATAGTTGATGTGTGGCACCCATGAGAGCTTGTTGTCCACAATGACTCCTAAAAATTTAACTTCTGTTGAACAATTTTCTGCCAAGATCTCACGCAAATTAAATAGTAGTTGTTGCGTTTTATCATCATTTAATAAGAAGCCATTGGCTCTGAATCACATGCTAGCACAACTTATGGTATCCTCTGTTATTGTTTTAAGGCTTTGATAATCGGTGCTCATGTTAAGAAATGTGGTATCATCTGCGTACAGTATCGTGTGCGAAGTTAAAAAGAAAGGCAGGTCGTTGATCATTATTAAAAATAACAATGGCCCGAGTATGGAACCCTGTGGGACCCCATATTTTAGCTCCACCATTTCGGATTTCTCATTTCCAATACACACAATTTGTTTGCGATTTGCTAAGTATGTTCCAAAAAGCTTTAGCGCAGTGTCATTTACGCCATAGAATTTTAATTTTGTTAGTAAGTGAGTATGCTCTACACAGTCGAACGCTTTACTGAGATCACAGAACGTAGCCTGGGCAATACTTTTAGTTTCAAAAGCACTAAGGACGTTTTTGACAAGAGAGACAATGGCATCAGTCGTTGACTTGCCTCTTCTGAAACCAAATTGTTCATCGCTGATTATCCCAATGTCATCTAAATAACTACAGAGCTGTTTGTGCATGATCTTTTCAAGCACTTTTGAGAAAACCGGGACTAAAGATATTGGACGATAACTGGATGGACAATTTTTATCACCCTTTTTATAAATTGGGACCACCCTTGAAAGTTTCAGTGCATCTGGAAATACTCGTTCTACAAGGCATCTGTTCACACAAAATGTAAGCGGGTATAAGATACATTCTATTGCTTTCTTTATGAGATTACTGGATATACCATATATGTCTACACTATCCGAAGCCTTAAGACAATTTACAACGTTTTGTACATGTTCCGCACTGACTTCTCGGAACACAAAGCTACCCGGACAGTACTTGTTTTTGTTGTGTTCAAGATATTCATTCATAGTTTCCTTTGGCTTTACTATACTTTGACTGATTTTTTTCTACTGAGCTAATGAAAAAACTGTTCAAATCATTTGGTGCTAACTCTATACTATTTCGTTTGTTAGGTTTTGCAACAGAGTTTATAAGATTCCAGGCTTTCTTACACTTATTGGTGGCTGTTTCAATACTATTCATGTTGCATAATTTTTTAGCCTCGTTTATCAATAGCTTATACTCCTTTCTTTTGTTGATATATAAAATCCTGGCCTTGTCTGATTTATCTTTTCTATATAAATCTAAGTAAGTCATAACTTTGTGTTTCATACTAGTTAATTGGGGAGTATACCATACATTTTTATCCTTTTTGGGAACAAAATTTCTTTTTGCATTGGTGAATATTTTACATTTTCTTTGGGGGATACAAGTCTCAAATATATTTATAAATAAAGTATGAAATCTTTCAAAAATTTCATTTGCTGTTAATGCAATGTCAGAAAGGGAGCTGCAAAGCACGTTGTTCCATTTAACGTCACGTAACATGTTTCTGAAGAATAATATTTTGTCGCTGGTTACCGGTCTTGTAAGTATGGTGATTGCCTTTCTTGGTGAGGCCAAGTTAGGTATTACATTTTTTATGGTCAACCACACTGAGTCATGATCTGAGACTGGAAAGACTGCTGTATCACAGGTTAGCACACTCTCTTTGATGTTTGTGAAAATGTTATCTAAACAGGCTGTTAGTCTAGTGGGTTTATTGTTGGTACATTTAAAGTTAAACTGCCTGAGAATATTTTTAAAATCTATGACTGTTTGCTTATCTTCTGTGATATCAAAATGTGAGTTTAGATCACCACCTAAAACTAAATTAAAATGTTTCCATTTAGGCCCAGTATAAAGGGTTAGTAATTCCTCAAGTTTTTCAAGAAAAATAGTTGGATTTCCCCTTGGAGACCTATATAGGGCAATTATTAGCACTTTATACTCCTGAAAAAGTACCCCAGTGGCTTCAAAATCTATTTCTTGACAGAAAGATCCCAAATCTAACCTTTTACAGCAACCTGCAAGATTCTGTTTTATATAGATTGCAGTTCCTCCATGAATGTGATTTTCTGTGCAGTAACTATTTGCTAGATGGTAGTCTTCTAATACCTTAAATGCTATTTCATTCTTCTGGCACCAATGTTCACACAGACAGATAACATCATACATATTTTCCTTTGCGAAATCATTAATAACTAATTGTTTTTTCCCCATTCCCTGTACATTGCTAAAACCTATTTTAAATTCAGATCCACTGCACTTTTCATTCCTGCTTAACCTAACTTTATCCTTTTGTGTGTCTAGTTCATAGTCCTTGGGTCCATTTAACCTAAAAAACTGGCACTTTTTGAAATTTCACCAGAAACACCAGGTTGTCTGTCCGCAACTGCTTCTACTTGTATTTCACTATCTTGAACCACTATTTCACTATTTCCAAATGGCAGTGGAATAATAGTGGAACTGGCTTTCCTGTTCATCACATTCACAATTTTGTTCATGAGCTGCTCCTTCCCTCTCTCGTTCAGATGTAGGCCATGGGTTGTATGGTAGTCACGATCCAAGTCACTAATATCAACTAAACTCACATTCTTGAAATTTTCCACAATCTTCTTTATAGATTCGTTACACTGTCTCACTGCTTCATTGACACAGGATTTCATATCCAGATCGAATCTCTTTGGTATGTTTACCAGCACTACATTGGTGTGCATGAGGTTCTGTACACATTTCAGTAGGGTCTTCTTCACATTCACGGCGTTATTGCGTGCAACATCATTAGTTCCTCCCATGATGACTACATGATCATTTGAGGTTAGGTTTGCACATATTGATTCGTGGTTTCTAGTTACTTCGTTTATTGGAGCCCCTGGCTTGACCAAACCCTCATATGAAAACTCTGGATACGATGCTGCTAGAGTGCCGCTAATTAGTCTCCCGTGACTGTCTGCAAGGATTTTTACCTTGTGGTTGTTTATCTTTGTCTTCACTTTCCGATTGGAGCATCCATTTGTCGTAGTTACTTCATTTAGCTCACTCACTGCTGCCAGATTATTATTGTTGGTTTTAGAGAGGCAAGAAAATCTGTTTTTAGTTTCGACTGCAGTATTTATCACAGCGTCTACTTTACCCTTAGCACATCTACGGGGACGCTGCCATTCACCGTCCACATTGTTTACCGCATATTGTATTGCCGATGTTGGTCGGCTTTTCTGAGTAATTTCTTCTTGCAGGCGTTTAATTTCCTCCCTTGCCGCTTTTAGGTCTTTTGTTAAAACCTCTACAATAAGCTGGAGCGACATAATCCTTTCTTTATTTTCCGATGACACCCTTGCTTCTGACGCTGTTTCTGCGTGTAACTTTATTTCGTTACATTGGCTGTTGTTTCCATTACCTTCATTCCTATGGGTGCACTTGGTCTTATAGTTTTTGATTATATCACCGTTTCCGTTGTTTTCCACACATTTCACACTAGTTTTGTCAAAATTTCGAAGCTTCGTTTTATAGTTTACTTCACCGTCCGCCATTTTGACAAATGTACTGTCAAGCGAGTCTTGAAAATGTTCACTACATAGTCTATCTTTCAGAGGCCAAAGAGATGGAAGTCTGAAGGTGCTAAATCTGGACTGTACGGTGGATATGGTAAGACAGTCCAGCCAAACTTTGCAATCAATTGCGTGGTCACAAAACTGGTGTGGAGCCTGGCATTACCATGTTGCAGGTGAAAGTTGGTCTTCTTCTCTGGCCTTACCCAGGAAACTCGGGTTTTGAGCTTAGTGTAGTCTTGTAGCGTGCTGAATTGACAGTTGCTCCAGGCTCCAGGGCATTCAAAAGAACCACACCCTGGCTATCCCAGAAGACTGTACACATCACTTTGCCTGCACATGGCTGTGTTTTGAATTTCTTCTTTGTCGGAAAATTTGCATGTCGTCATTCCATGGACTGTCTTTTGGGTTCTGGCTCATAGTGGTGACATCACGTCTCATCTGTGGTGACAATGCTATTCAGAAAATTGTCACTTTCACCTTCATATTGGTCCAGAAGGTCCTGACAAATTTCCACTCGATGATTTTTTGTTGTTCTGTAAGCATTTGTGGGACCCATCTTGCACAGACTTTGCGATAACCAAGATGTTCCAGCATTGTTTCCAACGCATTACAGCTGAAATTCGGGTTTTTAGTCGTTATCCGCCAATCAGCAAGGATGAGTTGATCAGGATGCTCTTCATTGTACTTATATACTTTCAACCTCTTTCTCTGTTACTGGGGTAAGAAAGATTGTTTTTGGGTTATACATTTGGTTACTTAAGTTTATTTGTGTTGGTCGTGGTACTGTTGAATTTGACATTTGCGTTACAAAATATTCACTGAACGCTTCAGCTATTTCTCATGAGTTTGTTATCTTTTTCTGGTTAATGATTACCTCCTCTATTTTATTGCTCTTCGAGTTTGTCTTTCCCGTTTCTTTTTTGACTACATTCCAGATCGCCTTACCCCTGTTTTCAGATTTAAGAAAATAGTCCCTATTGAAATTATTTTTTGCCTTGTTTATTACTTCTTTTAATATTTTACAATAAGTTTTGTAGTAACTTTTAAGTTGCAAATTATTAGAGATTTGGCATCGCTTATGCAAAGTTCTCTTATTTTTACAGGATGTCAAGATGTCTTTCGTTAGCCATCTCTTATTATTTGGTTCGTGTGATAATCTAGTTCTTTTCTCTGGACATGCAATATTCAAATAATGAGCTATAGTATTTACAAATAACTCAATTTTGCTATCTACATCCTTACTGTTTTCTACATCTATCCAACTTTCTTTTTTCAATAGATATGTTAAATGTTCGATATTCTCCATATTCAGTGTTCGTTTTAGTTCAGTGTCTTTTGTGCTTGGGTGCATATTATTAGCCTCAAGGTTTAACTGTATTGATACCGCATTATGGTCTGATATACCACAGTTAAAATTATTTGTTTTGTATGGGTTAGTATCTCTGCAATTATTTGATCTAAACATGTTTTAGTTGTTATTGCTATTCGTGTGGGGCTGTTAATAATGTGAATCATATTATAGGAACCTATTAATGTCCTAAATTTTGTCACTATTTCATCATTTGATAAAAAGTTTATATTAAAGTCCCCACAAACAATTATTGATCTGTAGTTTCTTTTTAGGTTTGTAAGAAGAGTCTCAAAAAGTTTAAAGAAGATTTTTAAACAGCCAGTTGGGGATCTATATATACACACCACTGCCACTCTACTCATACCATTTAATTCTGTAACTACATGTCCAAAATGCATTTCATGATTTAGATAATATGTATTATTTTTTTCTTTATGCTTAATAGTTTTTTTTACATAGATAAGTGCCCCTCCATTTTTATGAGTTGATCGACAAAATATACTAGATAATTCAAAGTAAGGAATGCTATAATGGTTATTTTCATGCTCATTAAGCCAGTGTTCTGTTAAACATAGTACACTGGTGCCTTTCAATTCATGTGATAACATGTTCAGTTCTTCCAATTTGTTCCTAAGACAAGGTATGTTTTGATGCACTATTATTAAGGAATGATTTAATATGGTATGTTTATTCTCATGGGTGATATTTTTTACATTACCACCGTTTACAGAGGTTTTCTGTAATTCACCTAGTTGTTTCTTACATACCTGGTTATCATCATCTACTCTACTTGCTAGTTTCCCTGTGGCATGCAGATTTCTATAGCCTTATCAATTGCTTTGCCTAACAGGTATTGACAGGGTCCTGTGTAATGATCGCATTTTCAGCTTTCTTCCATATTTACTTTATAAGGAACGTTTCATACCTTTATGTCTTTAAATGAAAAAAAAACAAAAAACTTTTTTCTGGAACTGGGAAACCAAAATATTTTTCATGAAAAGCAGAACATATCAGAAAATATGCCCTTAGTGGATCTTTATATCTGTGTATCAGCACTGATAATTTTAGGGCAATGCATGTACAGATATCCAATTATGGTAATTATTTTTGAGCTGCTTTGTTATTACAACCAAATTTACATTTTATGATGGATAGGTAAGTCGGATCGTAGGCTTGGTTGTTGAAACTCAACTTCACTTCTTTTTCTTGTTTATGTGAAATTTTCTTGAGAGGAATGCTCGGCTTAATTTAAAAATTTGAACATTTAACTATAGGTAGTGAGGTGAGACATGAACAAATCTTGCGCATAGGGGAAGCTGCTTTCCCCCTCCCTCTCTGCAATGGCTGAGAGTGGGAGAAAGGCGGGAGAGCTTGCTGCCAATGACTAAACGTTACTGTAACAACGTGCAGCTGAAACAATTGCAGTTCACATGAAAGTACAGCCATAGTTATAGCCAAATCACTTTGTTCGTTATAATGCTAATTTTTATACATATATGTCATAAGCAATATGCATTAAAGCTATGCTGGCAAACTTCACTCCTTCGTGGATGGAAATGTTATGACTTCTGCACATACATGATTGTGCAACTTCCCCCACCATCAGCCTTTCAGGTGAAGAGTTGCCGCTGCTCAGCTAGGGGAATTGCTCTTGTCTTGCCTCACGACCTATACAAATATATGCTCTTGACATGGGTAAATTTAATTTCATATTTATCCATTTTAAGCTTATCATTTCAATTACATAGAACTTATATTAATTAATTTACTGAATGCATAACATTCATGAATCTTATGGGCTGCTAAGCCCAAGGATGACAGTTTTAACTTGCAATGTCAACATAACAAATAAAATTATGAAAAATATGTATCTATACATCATCCTAAAATTTGCAAATCCACTGAGAAATCAAAAGCAAATAGATATAAATAATACTCCAGTTACTATGGCTCACAACTATCTGAAGAGCAGGAGCTAGATTTTGTTTGAGGTACCAGCAATGTAGTAGAGGGCATCAAACACAAAAATTGTGAAGGCAGAAAGGTCTTTACCGGCATCCATTGCATTCAGTATGCGTTGCACCACACTCTTTCTGTAGGCTGATAAATAATTTCTAGATCTAGGGGTTACAGTTTACTGGTGCAACTTGCTGACAGGAACCCCAACTGCATGCACGTCAACAGGATGAGCAGGACAGCAGTCAATGAAGAGTAGAATTCTGGCATCAAGTGCAGAAAGCTGCTTCTGGAATATATCGGAGGTCACCCACACCTTCGTATTGGCATTATATGATATGGGCATCGAGGTTTTCTTGATTTACCAATTACAAGTGGTTGAAGCCTTTCAGAGCCATCTGCATTGGCTCCCAATATAACAGTAAGCCTCAATTTGCTGTGCTTACCGCCATGACATTTGTCTATTTTAAACGTCAGTGTCTTGTTGGACAGAACGTTAAAAAACAACCCAGTTTCATCTATGTTGAGTACGTCCTTAGGATCATAATTCTTTAACAGTTCTGGAAGCTTTCCATTGATCCACTGCTCAACACTTTTGTCACAGATGGAAGCAGACTCGCCACACACAGTTTTGTATGTTACGTTGTAATGTTTCCCGAAGCAGTTCAACCACCCATTCGACGCTGTAAAATTGTCTATTCCCAGCATAGTTGCCACATGAAGTGCCTTCTCCCGTAACAGCACTCCACTGATTGGAATATTTGCTGCTCTCATCGTTTCGAACCAGCTTCTCACTATTTCCTTGAGTTTGTCGTATTTTGAGTAACTAACGTACTTCCTCTTCTTTGCATGAGCTCCACACTCCAAAGCACTTGCTGATATAGAATGTCTGTTTCTTATTATAGTGTTCAACATTGAGACACTTATATTCAGCTCCAGTGCTAGTTCAACACTTGTTCCACGAAGGAAGTCAGCTTTTTCCAGAATTTTAAGTTTTTCAATTGAAAAGGACTTCCTCTCCCTTTTCTTCTCCATTTCTGTGACTGATAGATCAGAACTTGGAATTGAATTGCAACTGGTAACACAAGATAGAGCAAATATTGGCATCTCCAACATTATCACACCCACAGATATCAAGTAACTAAGGTTCTTTGAATGTCATGACTTGGTCATGACCAACGATCGTATGGTCTAATGCCATATTGCGTTATGTTAGAACTTGATGGGACACAGTGTAAATGGTGGGAAATTAAAATTTCACAAGCGTAAATGCCGGATTCCAATACATTGTGAGTATAGGAAGATCGAAGGGACCTTAAAAAATTGTTGTAAACGGCAGAAAAACGTAAATGGCAGGGACATAAAAGCGGAGTAATACTATAATAAGAAATCCAGTTAACAGTATGTTTAAATTTTATGGTTTGAAATGAGCTCAAATGTCATGTCCATCAATACTAACGCTAAAGCCATTACAGTTGTTCATTATCTCTTTCCCACTGTAATAGAGTGTCTCATATTTATGTCCTGGTGTGTCATTTTGCCTTCGACACGATGCAGAAGGTTAAGAAATGAATCTTTTGTCAATTCATATAAATTTGTAACAGTTTTCTGGGTCATCTAACCTCAATTTGTTTTGTAATAGACCCAATATGTCCATCTCCTGTTCTCTTCTTTCGAACTGAGACTCGTGGAAATTCTCAAACCTATACTTAATATGTTGTTAGCTAATGCTGGATTTCTGACAATGAAGTCATTAATCCTCTTGCTCTCCAATACTTCTCACAATGATATTGAAGAGAGCAATAGCAGTAATAGTAACCACTTTTTAGAGAGCACCATATTTTTATGTTTTGGCGGTCACATCGCTCTCTCACAGCCGCCAGATTCACTAAATTAATATTTGTGTCTGCCATGTTTATTTTTCATGCTTGCTACATGAACTGTCATTTGTTTTGGACCAAAATGCATCATAGTGTGACAGACACTGTTTCCTATGTGTGCAATTCCTTGGATACAAAAAGTTTGGTCAATAAAGTTGGACCATGGGATTTTATAGATGCTGGAAATGTCATTCATCCTCGGCTAAACAAGCATATTGGGAGAACACATTCTGATGCATACGATTAAGTTGTGTTTCCGATTTCATTTCTAATATTTTGTTTTAGTTCTTTCAATGTATGAGGATTTGTCTCATAAAGTTTGTCTTTCAGGTTACCCCACACACTGTTAGATCAGGGGAAGCGAGAGGGCCATACACCAGCATTAATCATTCTATGTTCAAACACTTCCCTATGTACTCCTCTGCTGTATGAGCAGTAACAGAATTTGTTGAAACCGCCCATATAATTTCTGTTCTTCAGCTAGTTCATGGTAAAATGGGGTCAAAGTGTCTTTTTGGTACCTCTCTGCATTTACAGTCTGCTCATAAATGTGCATTTAGCACTAACAGCACACCAAATTCCAACTCTCCGATCATAATGAGGGATTTCTTGAACGCGATGTGGATTTTCAGAGGCCCAGTACCTACTAGCCGCGTGCACAGTGGCAGTTGGTAGTGGGGGAATCCAGGTAGGAGCAAAACACTGTGTACTCTGTTAGGTTTTAAATGAATAACCCTGTATGTAGCATTTGTATGCTACATAATAATAATAATAATAATAATAATAATAATAATAATAATAATAATAATAATAATAATAATAATAATAATAATAATAGTAATAGTAATAATAATAATAATAATAATAATAGTAATAGTAATAATAATAATAATACATTTTAGCGATTACAATAGGCTTTGTTGAAGGAAGTAGCTTAAAACCTCAAGAACCTAAAGAACAGCCAAATGACCTATACTCTGTTCATCTAGAGATTAGAGGAGACGTAAACAAAGCCACGTGCATTTTGACCACAGCGCGCCCTCTTGACGCTTTCACCATGTAAATAGTCCCTTGAAGAAATACTGTTACTAAGGTCTAAATGTCACTTAATGTTTGCTAAAGCATGAACTAAGTGTACTAAGCATAGCTAAAGTGTAAGAATACGCACTTACTTGAATCTGTAACCAGCCTAATTCATCCTGCACGCGCATTATTCAGTATGACGGTAACATGGCGGAACAAGTGAGTGCTGTAAAACATAAGTGCGGCAAACCGTTGCGAAGTGGTGAAAAGACAATAATATTGAACATGTTTAACAAGTTCTGCGAGAAATATCCCGAACTTGCTATCGAAGACGTGATAAAATTAACATTCGAGTTTGCCGGTGTGTCAGTTGCAAGTATTTACAGCACACGCAAAGAGAAATCATCAGTTGGTGAAGATCCCGGCCAAAAGCTTCCACGTGCCAGATAAATGGTGGATGTAGTTTGCAACGAATTTGTGAGTGTGAGATCTGCAATCCGTCGAAAAGTTCGTCAGTCAATGAACCCACACCTTAAACAAAGTGCTGTTGGCAGTTAACTCTGAACCCGATCTTCCAGATTTAAAACTAACCTCCCTCCACAAGCTGCTTCTGGAGATTGGTTTCGAGATTGTGAGCAGAAAATGAAAAAGTGTTATTGTGGACAGAGATGACGTAAGTAGCAGTTAATTTCCACGTGCTATATGTTATTTGAATCAAGTAAATATATCCTTTTAGTAGTGTAAAATGCATATTATAACTACGCGTAGCGGTAGGTAACTGTGTTGCGTCATTGTGAAAGCACGTGGCCGCGGAGTGATACAAACCGGTGCTTTGTTTATATCTCCTCTAATCTCTTGATGAACAGAGTATAGTTGTTGACACCCTTAAGTACACTCTACCTAAAGACAAAGAACCTCCCATCTTATGTAACACAGCCATATGTTTAAGCAGAGAGCATTCATTTTCTGGCCTGACCCAGATTCCATGTGTGCATTTCCACAAGCTTTGGAAATGTAATGGGTGATCCAAAAGACTGAACCAGCTGTGGTGTGTTTTGCCTGTGCGCATCCTCGGTGCTCGTTGCCAACTGCTACTGTCATAGAACAGCGCAGATGAAACCATACATTTTTAAAACAACTTTTAAAGGCCTTACTTACCAGTGTTATTAAAGGAGATATTGAAACTGCCACCATTGTCGTCCATACATTTTTGGCACCTCTATAGGAAACTATCCGCCTCGCCATAGTTGGCAATTTCCTGGCAGATATTTTGTTTTAATGCTTCCAGGGTGTGTGGATTTGTCATATACACTTTATGCTTTAAGTTACCCCAGAGATAAAATTGCAGATCACCTGGAGGTCTTTCTGCAAATCACACTTTCACTTGGCGAGCTGACTGAGTTAACACATACAAATCATAAATAAATACATGCTGTGCAGTAGATGAGCCATAATACACTTTGTAACTAAGTACAGGACCTAATAATAAACCACACTGGTAATAACTCAACCACACGTCAGCTCAATACTGCACTTTCAGAGCAGAGAAAAACATCTCAACCGCATGACCTTGTGTACAGCAGCTGTGTTATCGTGTTTCTACATGCGCAGTGGAAAAACACCTCACAGCAGTTTGGATGTTTTTGGGTCTCTCTGTAGAATCAGGCTGAAAAATTAAGTGTCATAGCCAGCATTTGAACTACAGATCTTGTGGTCTCATTCTGGTTGCTCAACTAATTTTTGTTTTCATGCAACACATGAAGTTGTACTGCAAACTTAAAATACTAAATGTTTTTATGTATTATTACTGTTTGTGTTGCATTTTCTGCAATGTCTAGCTGTCTTGTAACTGTAAAGAATAAGAGAATGTCTTTAATCTTCATTCTGATTAATTTTATAAATCTTAATAAAAATATAAAATATATGATAATTAAACCTTAATTGTAAGCAATATTCAGGTGTAAAGATATGAGAGTTTGTTACTCATCCAGTTATGTTCAATCACTTATGTTTTCAACTTTGTTGTTGAAGTGTCTACAGTGCCTTAGTAGTTAATATAATATTTTGGGAAAAGAAGCTTTAAAGAAAAAGTTGAGATTACTGTAAATAAGTGTGGATTGCTGCTGTGTATTTAATGAATGTGTATATGTGTTTGGTTTGGATAACTTGACAAGATGAGGTAATGCACAGAAGATTCTCATGTTCCTTATGAATCGATCTATAAACACATTGCACATGATAACTATAAGGTGTCCCAATAAGAACGCCGGATTTGATAATGCTCAAAATACATTTTATTTTAAAATAATTATATGTGGCGGTGCCATGGCTGAGCGGATAGACTGTTTGCCTACCACCTAGGCAGCCTGGGTTCGATCCTAGGGACCATGTGGTATCTGTGGTGGATGAAGCAGTGTCTGGGTGGGTTTTCTCTTGGTTCTCCAGTTTCCCCCACCACCAATTGCTCCATCACCTTTCCATTCATCGATTTTGCCTGCATTTCATATCATCCTCTTCTTTTCTCACACATGGCACTTAGCTGACCATCCACTTACAGGTGTTCACTCTGTCCAGTCCATAGGTTCCTGTGCTCCCCGACAGGCATCTGACTCTAGGCACAGGCTTGTGTAAGTCCTATATACGGGGAGAGTAATCAGGAAAAGAAGTAATTACATATATTTATACAGGTTGGAAGTGAAATAATCCGCCAGACTTTAACGGCAAATTTCTCTTATTGTTGTTGTTAGCTAATGCTGGATTTCTGACAATGAAGTCATTAATCCTCTTGCTCTCCAATATTTTTCACTGATGGATGGGGCACTAGAAGTGGCCGGGCATATTTGAAGGTGGTCTCGATCCATTTCCTCTTGCAGATCACATAGAGGACAGAGTGGTGAAGAATATATCCCAATTCTGTTTAAATGTTTTGCCAGACAATCATGTCCTGTAATCAACCTGAAGGTTGCAACTGCTGTTTTCCGAGGATACTCAGGAATCACTGTTTGAATGTTTGGTAGTTTCCATCTTTTATTCTCTTATTGTGAATAACAAGATAGTCTAATACCAAAAAGCTGAAAATTTTATAGTTTTCTAGAAAAAAATATTTTTATCAAAAAAAATGTATCATCACCTGGCTGAATTATTATTGATGAAAGCTTCTTGATTTATAGCTATATTCATAGACAATTGAATAAACGACAAATTTTTCCTTTGGAGTACTTCAATAGATTCAACGGTTTTTGTGTAAATTTAGTTTAAAAAACCCATAATTTGTTGCTTTCTTGATTCTTGTAGAACTGGCAACAGCGCATTAGCTGTGTTTACTTTCTTTGCATATCTGTGTAGATCACGCGGATTGTTTACTTAATCGCAAGCAATTGTTTTTTTGTCGAAGCCACAAAGAATGTGAAGTCTGACTACAGGTATTGAGTTCTTGCTCTAAACTCTTATTTCAAATTAATCCCAATGTTATTGCATACTTGTTACTGCTAATAAATGTTAGTTTTGTTTCTAATGCTGCCACATAAATAATGGTTAGTCCGTCAGTGTAGGCACAAACACCAATGTCAGATTTGTTTACCTACATTTCTTGATATCTTTTGCACATACTCTCACGCATCTTGTCGGAAACTTTGTGTTGCAAATTTCACAAACTTGAGTTCCTTGGCGCTCATAAGAATCCTTCTTAAAACTTGGAGTAATTGTTGGAAGCGAAAGCTTCCAAAAACTTTTGCATCATGTTATACAAATTCCTTTTCTTAGATGTAGGTACGTGCTTGCATAAAGCACATTAGTCCCATTTTAAATCAGGTATTAAAGAGAATTGCACACTTACCGAGCCAAACCTGTAAACAATTGCACATATATTTTGTTTAAATATTTTGCAGTGAAGCATAAATTCACATTATAAATTATGCTTTCCTAAAGGTTTAGCAATTACTAGTATCACATTGTTAAATTCAGTGTGGAATAACGGTATTAATAACACAGGAGGTGTTTCAGCAAGAGTGACATAACCTTTGGAATGCTCAATGCAGGTAACCTAGCCTAGCGATTATAGCTGCCATTCTCCGCACCAATGCTTCATACATACGTCTTACAGATGATGTTAAAACTGCATGTGTTCACACATGTGTAAGTGTTAGAAACAAACTATCTTACTATTTATTGTGAACATGAATATTGTGTTAGGTCCGTAGTATTCCGTAAATAAAGCAAATAAGGCAAATTGCATTTGCTCAGCGAGCATACGCAGTAAGTAGACATGAACTTAGCGTGTATTCGTGTCATTTTAAGTAAATTTATGTATTTCTGATTGATTAGAGCATATTTAAAGCTTCTTTTTTTGTTTCTATCATATTTCTGACTTCCTAATGGATGTAATACTTTAACTGGTGTCGGAATTTAGTAAACAATTTTACGTGACGTTTAAAAGAAGAATCCAGTTCCAAATGAGGTCATCTTATGGCATAAGCCTCTCAAATAGGACAGGCCAGATATTCAGGCTTTTAAACATACCAAATAAAATATTTGTAATTATGCATAAATATAAGACTTGAGGTAATGTTTTCATGTGGGCAATCAGCCATAACCTTACTTTTTCACGCAATTTTCTAGTGTATATGTGCACCACACCTGCTGTACAGCTGGTGACACTGTCTATAAAATTGGTGATTATTCTGACACAGTTATGCACCTGGAGTTGGGTGGTGACAGTCGAATTTCCTGCTTCAGGTCTTGTATGGTTCAGGGATTCTGTTCATAAACACGCGATTTGAGAAACCTTCAAAGAAACAAGTCACACTGTGTAAGTTCACATAACCTTGCCGGCCATTGTTGATCATCTCTGTGTGAAAGGACTCGGTTTGGAAATTTCTCATGCAACAAAGCAATAGTCTTGGATGTCTGGCAGGTAGTGCCATCTTGCTGTAACCACAACTGTTTAATCCACATAAGGCAACAGGAAATTGGTAACCATATTACAGTAACGGTCTCCATTAACTGCCATCATCTTCCACTAGCAAGTAACTGCAACAAACATAGAGAATAGAAAAGGTAGGTAGAGTGCTGCCAATCTCACAGCAACAAAATGATGGCCAATTCAAATCTGGTATTCTTATTGGGATATCCTATATAATTTCTGATAAATTACGTTATTTGGCGCAGGTATTTGAGGTTGTTATGGCATGGAGTAGCAGATGGCAGGTCTGTGGTTCAAATCCTCCCAGAACCATCCTCTGACAGGTTTTTTCCAAGTTTTCCTCAGTCCTCAAAACTAACAAATACTGGGGAAATGTCCTAAACTTGGGATATTTCCTTCTCAAATGTCCTTTTCCAATTTTCCTTTCTTGTATTCCTGTGGTGCTGTAGGTTGTAAGAGCGCACATTAAAAAGAAGTTAAAAGGCCTGTACTCAGAAGCTGCCAAAGTTCTTTTGCCTATTCATATCTTTGTTCCTAATATTCATAGCATAGTATTGTGCCCAATAAACATTTATCATGTATGGACAGTGACAATATTCATTATCATTTAGTAATGCACAGGCTGGATGACAAAGCATACTTCACAATGGAGAATACTGGTGAATCTTTCAAGGACAAAACACTTAAGATGTGCAGTGCTAAAAGCAAGTTTTACAGATAAGTGTAGTATAGCAGAAAATTAGTAAGTAAGTTGGTATGTAGATGACAGTATCTTTGAGTTTGTTGTTCGTTCCCTTCAGCAGAGAGTGAAGCTGTCAATTGACATCCTTTTGTTTCCAGGAATGTATACAAACTCTCCCAAGTTTTCCATTTGACAGCATTTGTTTGAGTGCGTTTATGTGACTGCATCATTGCATGTTAACTTTTATGTTGATGTAAGACAATGGATAACTCAGTTTAAGCACACAAAAAATTGATCCCATTTTTTCTCCTGTAGCTATCTTGTTCATAAGAAATTCATTGCCTTTTATGACACTGTCGAGATTCCAAAGGTAGTGCTGTGGCTTAGCGGTTAGACCATTCTTCTACCACCTGGGTGGCCTGGGTTCAGTCCCAAGGACCTGCATTTGGTATTTGTGGTGGATGAAGTGGTGTCTGGGTGGGGTTCTCCGGTTTCCCCCGCTACTCATTCCACCAATTGCTCCATCACCACCTTTCCATTCATTCATTGATTTTGCCTACATTTAGTATCATCCTGTTCCTCACTATTATAGCTGCTGCTTGGCTGACCACCCGCTTGCAGGTCTTGACTCTAAATTATAAAAGAGTTAAAGAGTCTTCCGGGCTGATTTGCCGTGGTCTGCTGGAGTAACTTGATCCAGATGTTTCGTCCACTACTGCGGTGGACATCATCGGTGGCGTGGTCGAAGTCTTCTTGGTGAAGGTACAGTTGCGTCTGAGGCGTTGACTGTCTGGGATGCGGAATTTATACACGAAGGGGTCTTCTCTGATTGGCTCGGGGCTCGCTGAGGCGGTGCAGTTGGTGGGAGGGGGCTAGCTGCATCTCGGGCGCTACTAGATTCTGATTGGTTTGTGTTGCTTGACTGTCTGTGTTGTTTAATGTTATCGACGACGGGGTACCAAGTTTTGTTGAGCTTAAGGGCTTCCTCTTTCCTATTGAAGTTATTGGCATGCCTATTGTTCAATGACCTCTCATACTTGCAGGTGTTCACCCTGGTACATAGGTTCCTGTGCTCCCCAACAGGCATCTGATCCTAGGTGCTGGCTTGTAAGTCCTCATTCTCATACTTGCAGGTGTTCACTCTGTCCGGTACATAGGTTCCTGTGTTCCCCGACAGGCGTCTGACTCTAGACACTGGCTTGTAAGTTCTCACTCTCATACTTGCAGGTGTTCACTCTGTCTGGTACAAAGGTTCCTGTGTTCCCTGACAGACGTCTGACCCTAGAAACTGGCTTGTAAGTCCTCACTCTCATACTTGCAGGTGTTCACTCTGTCTGGTACATAGGTTCCTGTGTTCCCCGACAGGCGTCTGACCCTAGGCACTGGCTTGTAAGTCCTCACTCTCATACTTGCAGGTGTTCACTCTGTCCGGTACATAGGTTCCTGTGTTCCCCGACAGGCGTCTGACCCTAGACACTGGCTTGTAAGTCTTCACTCTTACACTTGCAAGTGTTCACTCTGTCCGGTACATAGGTTCCTGTGTTCCCCGACAGGCATCTGACTCTAGACACTGGCTTGTAAGTCCTCACTCTCATACTTGCAGGTGTTCACTCTGTCTGGTACATAGGTTCCTGTGTTCCCCGACAGGCATCTGACTCTAGACACTGGCTTGTAAGTCCTCACTCTCATACTTGCAGGTGCTCACTCTGTCTGGTACATAGGTTCCTGTGTTCCCTGACAGACGTCTGACCCTAGACACTGACTTGTAAGTCCTCACTCTCATACTTGCAGGTGTTCACTCTGGTACATAGGTTCCTGTGTTCCCCGACAGACGTCTCACTCCACACACTGGCTTGTAAGTCCTCACTCTCATACTTGCAGGTGCTCACTCTGTCTGGTACATAGGTTCCTGTGTTCCCCGACAGGCATCTGACCCTAGACACTGACTTGTAAGTCCTCACTCTCATACTTGCAGGTGTTCACTCTGGTACATAGGTTCCTGTGTACCCCGACAGACGTCTGACTCTAGACACTGGCTTGTAAGTCCTCACTCTCATACTTGCAAGTGTTCACTCTGTCTGGTACATAGGTTCCTGTGTTCCCTGACAGACGTCTGACCCTAGACACTGGCTTGTAAGTCCTCACTCTCATACTTGCAGGTGTTCACTCTGTCCGGTACATAGGTTCCTGTGTTCCCTGACAGACGTCTGACTCTAGACACTGACTTGTAAGTCCTCACTCTCATACTTGCAGGTGTTCACTCTGTCTGGTACATAGGTTCCTGTGTTCCCTGACAGACGTCTGACCCTAGACACTGGCTTGTAAGTCCTCACTCTCATACTTGCAGGTGTTCACTCTGTCTGGTACATAGGTTCCTGTGTTCCCCGACAGACATCTGACCCTATACACTGGCTTGTAAGTCCTCACTCTCATACTTGCAGGTGTTCACTCTGTCTCTGGTACATAGGTTCCTGTGTTCCCCGACAGACGTCTGACTCTAGACACTGACTTGTAAGTCCTCACTCTCATACTTGCAGGTGTTCACTCTGTCCGGTACATAGGTTCCTATGTTCCCCAATAGGCGCCTGACCCAAGGCACTGGCTTTTAAGTCCTGGGGGGTGCATGTCCTACATAAGGGGAGGGTAATCAGGTAAAGAAGTTAAGAGATCCCAGATATTCCATTTTCAGATTCCATCCTTCCCTCAGCACATCGGTCAGGGTGACTCAGTTGGTTGGACACTGGCCTACTGATCCCAAGGTTGTGGGTTCAAATCCGGCTCAGACTGATGATTTTTAAGTGTGCTTAAGAAAGACAGCTCCATGTCAGTAGATTTACACACATGTAAAAGAACTCTTGTGGGACAAAATTCCAGCACAACGGCGGTGCTGATGTGACCCTAGCAATTGACAGTGTCATTGAGCAACAAAATAATTTCATTTTAACTTGGAAGTTGATGCTGTATTGGCATTGATTTGTGTAAGATGCATCTTACAGTCAGTAGTGTCTGACATTTTAGCGTTTACTAAACTTGCACTAGTTTCATTTCGAGAACTGATATTGTGCTTTGCCATTGCTGCATGGGAATTCTCTGATTGGTGGAACACCTGTCCTTTAATGAAACTTTGAACTTTAGGAGGTCCATTCAAGGATCCCTATCAGACTTATAATTAGTAAATTTGAGTATGGTCGAGCATAAATACTCTTATGTTGCTGTGACATTTTTTTTTCATAACTTACATAAGTTGTTTAAAGTATTATTGCAAGTTTCAGTCAGCAATTTGTATATATTTTGGAAGTGTTGTAACTGAAATGGTGCAAGTTTCTTATTCTGTGGAAGTAAGATTGCTGTATTTTCTCCTATATCAGAGATTGTAAAATACTCTTAACTTCACAGGTTTCTAGCATAATGTTTGAAAGATGTATCTTAAAAAGGAAAAAGAGCAATCAGGAAAATAAATGTAACTATGCTTAAATATTTGTAATTTTTAGTTATCTCTGTTGAGTGCTTTATATATTGTTTGCTTGTAATATATGAATGCAGTGTTAAGAGAGGAGCACATAAGATCTGAAATGGTTCTCTCTCAGTAGAAAGTTAACTAGATTAAATTAAGCAATACTTTATAGTTTAAGTGTAAGAACTGCACTTTTATGAAACTTGTACTGAATTCTGCAGTCACTGAGATGTGGATTAGTATCTTAGGGCAACCATAGAGCTTTATGAGAATAAAGTTAACTGTTAAATTTTAAAATTTTTATAGGTTCAATAAAAAATTGCTACTTGTACAGAGCTTCCAAAGTTATTTATCGTGACCCTTTCTACATTACAGCAAGTTCATGTAAAGAACTAGCAGCAGCTTTTGGTAACACTTCTGTGTGTATTTTTAATCAAAATGTTAAGTGTTATAACAGTCCAGGTCCTCTCAAAGCTCAAAATCACATTGGGTACAATCCAAGGTGCAGAGGTTCCGCACACTGCAGAGCGAGAAGTAAACATTCAAGGTAACCTATGTTATATACGGCTTGTTTATCAATGAAATAGACATGTGTAATTGGGTGGTATAAATAAAAACTAGCTAGTGCTTGTGAGCTGAAACTGGTAAGCAAGTTGAGAATAAGCAAAAGGTCGTGATTTGGTATAAATAAAAACTTCCCCTCTTCCGCCAGCTCTTGCTTCCAACACACAGCTTTAGCTCCGTGACCTTCACCACGCAACGTAAACAAACATGCCTTTTTCATGTCTGGAGGGGATTTAAATATTTGCTGCATTTAAATATCCATATACTTATTCATGTTAAACATGATAGAGATACTGATTTTAAAGAACGAAAATGTAAGTAAAGATTTAGCAAATTAAATAGAAATTAAGATTCGCCTGGCATTCCACCGATAACGTTCATACACTTTCTAAATTCCATCAGTGATTTTCTTAATTTTATAATATTGAGAACTTGTATCAACTGATATATGGAAGTAGATAGTTTGTACTCGTGTGTTTGCACCTATACATATAAACTATCAATAACTAATTCCAAGAGTGAGTCTGTGGAGACTAATTCCAAGATTATATGACTTTATCATAAATTAAAGCTATACCGGATGAAGAAATTTCACTTCGTGGAAATTTAAATTTAGGTTCGGTTTTATATGAAAGTCTTCAGTTATAACCCGGTTTTGATTTGCACAATATTCCACTCTATGTATCGCTTTGATTACATTATCGTCGGTAATGAGAGCGGATCACTATTACCTCATTCACATTTTGTTTAACGTTATCGTACGCAGGAAAGATGACAACACCTTAGGATGTATACAGATGGTTAGTTAAAAGGTCCCCTTCGTGTTTCATTTTCATCTGGAAGCAAATGCTGCGGAAGCTACATTTTCTCTTTAAATGTGATTATAATTGTTTAAGCATCCACGTCCCTACATATTGTGTAATTTTTTAGTTCCTCAACCACTAAACGAATAGTAGAGGAATTATTGCATTCTGCCCAATAATTCGATATCGAGATTAAAGCAGAAATACAGCTTCTGAGCCTCTCTGAATACAGAGAGAGAGAAGTCTGTGTGCATGCCTGTATGTGTGTAAGTGTGAACATCAAAACCCAAGCAGTCACTTTTAAAAACCAAATTTCGTATTCAAGTTCAGTAACCTCCAAGAGTGTGACTTTATGGAAACCCTCCATTCAAAACTAACTTTTACATGGATAAACATTCCTAATTTTTAATTTTCTCAAAAATGGCCACTATACTCGTATTTTGATTAAAATGACATATGTTAAGAAATTTACATGACAATTGAAATGTAGGTATACCTTTAATTTCGGGGGAATAAGCCTGTGAAGTCCTTTTCTTCTGAATCACATTTGTATAACTGATAAACTGTAGGAGATAGTCGAAGTCTTACTACACAAAAAATGTCTATCTAATTAAAGCACACAGTTTACGTCAATTTCTTTCTTTCTTTCTTTTTTTTTTTTTTTTTTTTTTTTTTTTTTTTTTTTTTTTTTTTTTTTGGGGGGGGGGGGGGCGTGGGGGTTCAGGGATAAATGAAACAGTAATTGGGATTGATCCGAACTTCCAACACATGGCGATTATCCTTTTATAAATTTAAACCCAGATTCCCATAATTTTATGCCCTGCGTCTATTACAAGTGATATACTGAAAGATTACTTTTACTGGTGTTCTGTTGATCTGCTCTAGAACTGGGCAATTACAATTTATGGAACATCAAAATAGGCAATTCTAAGATTTTAAAAGTGTTATCTGAATTAAAGCTATACCTACTCTGTGAAAGAGTTTCATATGGGCTTATTTTATAGATATAATTCGACCTTGATTTGTACGAGGATTATGCTCTTCATACGTGCTGCATGTTTGTATAAGCACCTGAGTATATGTTTTGATTCCATTATCAGATTTCCGGTAATGAAAGTGGATCACTCGCATTCTAACCAGGCCAGATCACAACACCTCAGAGAAATGTCCTTGTATCATCGGAGCTGATATAGCAGCAAATATCTCCAAGAGTAGAGTTTATATTTTACAACACGTATTTCAGTCACCATGGTTGAAGAAAGCAGTGCATATATGAGGCGCTTTGTTCATCTATTGAAGGAAAATCAGAACATTCTATTAAAAGCACAGTTGTCAGAAAGTAAGCGCAAAAGTTTAGCAGTAGCTACAGTAAAGCAACAATTGGAGGAAGAGTTTAAAACATCCATCAGCGAGATGCAAATACTAAAAAACAAGAATTAAGTCCAAAAGTGATTTGAAACTAATTGGCAATAAGCTAGTTGTTTTAAAACAGTGAGAGCAGGAAATCCTGGCCATAGTACTAATTGATTGAGCAAGCTGAGGTACCTACATAGCTACCTCAGAAAAAGCCAGCAAAAGCTCCGTTGGAGCGAGGAAAGCAGGTTTTTATTTATACCATTTCGCGAGCAATAGCTCCGCGGTCAAGGTCTGGAAGCTTTAGCTTGCAAGGAGATGGAGCAGAAGGTTTTTATTTATACGAAACCAACCTCTTGCTCCGAATTAGTGAGAAAAAGCTATTGCTTGCTTATATTTATATCACCCATTGAATTATCTAGTTATCAAGCAATCTGCTCCAAAGAATGGAAAAGTCCATTTAAATCACAGTGGGAACCTTCTCACTTTTTTTAAAGTCATGATGATAGAGCTAAATGGCTCATGTGTGGTACAATAATTTGTTGTTAGCTAATGCGGAATTTCTGACAATGAAGTCATTAATCCTCTTGCTCTCCAATATTTTTCACTGACACATGGGGCACTAGAAGTGGCCAGGCATATTTGAAGGTGGTCTCGATCCATTTCCTCTTGCAATCACATAGAGGACAGAGTGGTGAAGAATATATCCCAATTCTGTTTAAATGTTTTGCCAGACAATCATGTCCTGTAATCAACCTGAAGGTTGCAACTGCTGTTTTTTGAGGATACTCAGGAATTACTGTTTGAATGTTTGGTAGTTCCCATCTCTTATTTTTTGATTTTTCTTAGTAATATTTTGCAATAATTTTTTTGAATTCAGAGTTGACTAATCTTTTAGCTGCATAAAATGGTAGATTTTTGTACACCGCTGGTACCCTTTTTTGCAAGAAAATCAGCTTTCTCATTACCACTCAGTCCACAGTGAGCTGGTATCCAATAATTACGTGTATGACAAAATTATAAGAAATGCCACAAATGATTGTCAATTTATCTAGAGTTTGACTATCATAAGTTGCATTTATTAAGACTATTTCATAAATTAAAGAAGGTTGATATAATATATGAAATGTTATTTAAATGCTGCCTTGTAACTACTAACTTCTTAAAAGGAACACTAAGATAGGCTATGGTAGGCTAACATACGTTAATATGTGCAAGTTACCATGCTGGACAAACTATACTGGGAGATGGGATAGGCTGAGATAGAGCAAGTTAACGGGTAAACAAGTTTATACAGGGTGTTAATGAACTACACCGAAATAATTTCAGCAATTGTAGACCTGACTAATATAAGCAAGTTGAGATAGGCAATGCATGGTCTGCAGCTTAACAAAACACAGTTAATTATGTTTAAACGAGGTGGGTGAGATTATTGGATTAGAATGGCTTTAAAACTGCTTCCCGAGTATAGAAATATCGAAACTTAATAGCTTGTTATTGGCATTCTGAAGATTTAATGCCTCAGAGATATCTCAAATCTCGAACTAATCACCTGCCAGTGCGACACTGAACAGCAATTAACTGTCTTCTTGCATCAATAGCCTACTCAAACAGTGTTTGTGTAACTGTTCTGGTGGCCCAATCCGTAATGCTGAAAACTGTTGTTCCAGAGGTCATTGGTTCGGTTACTATCATGTGGTTAATTTTTTTTCATCATAAATTACAATAGGAAGAAATAGTGTGATTCGTAATTATGAATGTGAATCTGATTGGCCAGTACAATAACACTAGTATGATTTCCATTCTTCGGGACACTGCAGTTAGTGTGCTGAGGATTGCCTGTTGGACAACATGGAGAACGTGTATAGCGCTTCTTAACTAGCAGATATGCACCATATTTACAGTGAATCACGATGTAATGGGTTAGCACTGTACAGGGAACGGTATCCCGATAGGTGCCAAACACATCACTCAACCTTGCACTCCATTGATAAGACGTTTGTGAGAGAGAGGAACCTTCCTGGTCAACAAGGGCGATACGGGCATTGCACGAACTCGACGCATAGTGCAATTTGAGGAGAATGTACTGCGAAGCATTGCAGAAGAGCCATCTACCAGCTCACGCGCTATTGCATGTGCACTAGATGCTAACCATGTTAGCATATGGCAAGTCATAATGAAGCCCCATTTCACCCACAGAAGGTGCAAGCACTAAAGCTGGAAGACTGGCCATCGGCTACAATTTTGCAGTTAGGTTTTACTCCAGCAGCCTGAATTCTTTTCATCAGTATTGTTTACTGATGTGGCCTTGTTCACCAGGGATAACCTAGTTCTTATTTCAAGAAACAGCCAAGTGTGGGACTATGTGAATCCACATGCTGGAGAAGAGTCACCAGCAGACTTTTTCATTCAACATATGGGTTGGAATAATTTCAGACTATGTCATTGGCCCATACCTGCTCCCCCCTCGGTTAAATGGACATGCTTATCTTCATGTGTTACAGAACATATTACCTGTATTTTTAGAAGATGTGCCCCTTAATATTCATTGTTCAAATGTGGCTACAGCATGATGGAGCTCTGCCCCATTTCACCCTTGCTGTACAAGAGCATTTAAACCATGTTTATGCTGCCCGATGGATCAGAACGGGAAGTCCAACTGTAGGTTGGCCAGCACGCTCTCCCGACCTCAACCCAATTGATTTCTTTTTCTGGGGTCACCTCGTATGAAACACCTATTACATCAGAAGAGGACCTAACTGCTTGAATAATAGCAGCATGTGAAGTTATTCGACAAACACAAGGAATTTTGGACAGAGTACGACAGTCGTTCCTTCGTCGCTGTCAATTTTGCATTGGAAATGCAGGTCGCCATTTCGAGCAGTTCCTTTAAACCTGATGTAAAGAGTTGCATTTACTTTTCATTTTATGTAAGTTCGTTCACCCTTTAAACCTCCTCTCATTTAGACATACAGCATGTGAGAGTATTAAGCAGGATTCAACCTTTGTTAGAAGGAATTGTAATTAATTGCACTCACAAGGTGAAATTACTCTGTAAAATGCATTTTACAAGAATTAAAAGCTTAGACAAAATATTAAAACAACCAAACAAAAATGAAAAAAAAAAAAAAAGACAAATAAAGTGAAGGAGACGCAAACTCGTTTACCTTTCACTTGAAAGCTAATGTCATAACCATTGCGCCAGAGGGAGTGCTCCGACCATCTCTTCATTTTCGTGTGTTGTGCACTCAAGTGGTGTCATCATTAGCAGCGGCGTACTGGCACTTTAAAAACTTATAGCCATAACTTCCACATTTCAACCAACAAGCCACAAGTCTCCTATCCCAAATTACTTGTTTCAGAGATCTCCACTTGCTATGAAAATATTCTGGTGTAGTTCATTAACACCTGTAGCTAAGATAGGTTATAATGGATCATGTAAACTATGGTGGTCTAACTTTTCACACTGTTTGTTGCTTCATGCTTCTCTTTTTAGTGTTGCTCTTACGTAAGACTCGAGTAAGACTTTTAATTTCGGTAATTAATTTACATTACAGTTTATTAAATTATGAAGCTTGGAACTTAGGCATTGGAAGTGCACGAAGGGTGTGTTATTGTAAAAGGAATTGAGATTAACTTCTAGTTTACAGTGGAAAATGCATCTCAGTTGGAAATTTAATCCCTCAGGAGAGAAATTGGATAATCCACAGTTGAGATTTTAGCTATGGCATTGAATTTTTCAATCTGTCTACTTTTCCAACTTTTAATTCTGTTCCATAAAGCTTTTATTGGTCAAACACATTTATTACAGAGATAATTGACAGCCAATTATTAGCACAAGATCATATTTTCACAATAATTAACAGAAGTCTGTGTGACTGTGCAGCATTATGTCATCAAGAGTACAAGATAAGGGATATTCAAGGCCAGCCACACAAACTGAATGATTTTAACATTTAAAGCTGTAATGTTTACCATGAAGCTGAAACTAAACAAGTAGTTTTCTAATCCAAATTCTAGGTGCAGCTGTGTGGTCCATGATTTTAAATGTCAATTTTCATAATTTGACCTTTTTGGATGCAAGGTTCTAACTCATTCTGTTATTCTTCGGTGTTCTTGATTTTATTGCAAGTCTAAGCAAGCTAAAAATGATATTCAGTGACTAGAAAAGAAATTCTAGTCAGATTTTCTGGTTCTTCATAAAAGCAATGCCTAAAATATAGAATAAGGAAAACTGCAACTAGAATTTGCATTAAAATAACCTACCTTAAGAGTTCAGTCATTCATAACTTGGTTGCAATAAATTATTTCCAGCTTTAGTTTTTCTGTTCCTGGAATTACAGAAATTTATACAGAATTATGACTGCAATCAGCAAATGAAGGCAATAAATAAACATTTTCAATACAGGCAAAAGGACAAACTTACCATGCAATTGCAGGAATTAATGATTTCCTACCATTTGTTCTGATAATCACCTAGTAATCTGGTTTACAAATTCAAGGCCTTCAACATTTGTATAGGTATATCATAAAGTATGAAAACTTGAAAAAATATAAAATATTGTTTAGCTTTGAAAATAATTTAATATCCTCATTTTAGAAATTATGCACAGTAGGTTCTCATAGGGAAAAAAGGTCCATCAGCCCCAACAATTACATTAATGTTTATGATTGAATTACTCTTTTTAAAGAAATTAAGTTCGACTTACTCCCAAATTAACATTTCTCCAGGTGTCATGTCCTACTGAGCAAGGCACATAGTTTGATGTTGAAATGAACCATATCTTGCAATTCAGTGATTCAAACATGACTGCAGCTATGTAACTCCATGTTGAATTAGAACCAACACACACATATCATACCGGGTTCTTCATTTAAAACTTACAGGGAGCACGATTGGGTATGCCACAGTTGGCTTTGCTCCTACATAAACTCTGCATGTATGGCACTCTTACCTTATAGAAGAAGCTGGAAATGTCGTCCACTCTCGGCTAAACAAGCATTATATCAGGACAACACATTCTGATTCACATGATTAAGTTGCGCCACTGTAATGTTTCAGATTTCATTTGTATTATTTTGTTTTAGTTGTTCCAATGTATGAGGATTTGTCTCATAAACTTTGTCTTTCAGGTTAGTGCCCCACACACTGTTAGATCGGGGGAGCGAGAGGGGAGGGACAAACACCAGCACTAATCACTCTATCTTCAAACACTTACATAATTCTATTCATGGACTCCTCTGCTGTATGGGCAGCAGCAGAATCTTGTTGAAACCATTCATATGATTTCTCTTCTTCTGTCAGTTCATGATAAAATGGGGTCAAAATGTAATTTTGGTACCTCTCTGCATTTACAGTCTGCTTGTAAAATATTGGACCAATTATGCACACTAGACACATAAAATTAGGGAAGTGAAGATAGAGTGATTAGTGCTGGTATATGGCCCTCTCACTCCCCCGATCTAACAGTGTGTGGGGTAGTAACCTGAAAGACAAAGTTTGAGACAAATTCTCTTACATAGAAAAACTAAAACAAAATTGGAAACATTACAGTGGCCCAAACTTAATCAGAATGTGTTCTCTTGATATAATGCTTGTTTAGCCTCGCGAGGGTGGACAACATTTCCGGCATCTTCTATAAGGTAAGACTGTTATATATGCTTTACACAAGGAGTTTATGTAGGAGCAAAGATGGCTGTAACACGCCCAATCGTGAAATGCCATGCACCCACTAGGTTTAAATGAAGAAGCCTGTATTTCAACATAGAGCAAATAGAACCATAATTTGGCACTCTTATTTTGTGTAAACTTCTGTGTAAAACTGGAAGGAATGTAAAACTGGCATTTCACTCATCTGCATTTAGTTACTAACTGTTGAAAAAACTAGGTCCATAATACACTTTGAAATAAAAGCTAATACAGTGTTCAACTAAAACAGTTAAGATTTTTATGCAGCTATGGGCCTTACTTACGAGGCAGGTGCCCCTGAGACGAGATATGCCGAGAAGTACCACTCTCAGCAAGTGGAAACAGCAGAGGTGCTATCAAGAGATGATGCAATTGTTCTGAAAACTTGTTTGTAGCTGCATATAAACATTCTAGAACTCTCTCAGCGTGCTCACAAGTGAGCAGATAGTAAATCATTTAGGATGTTTGTGATGCAACTTGTTCAATGTCCCAGGGAGCAAAGAGGCTCATCGTGCTGCTATGGCAGAAACTGGATGTCACTCTGAGTTACTAATGTCACCAAATAACTAAAAGAAACCCTCTCTATCATGTCCAGAATAGCATATGCACCTCAGTACAAAGCTCCTGAGTTTGGACTTTTATTAGGCTAATTTTCCTGGATATGATTCTTTTGTGGAATGTTCTCTTAAATGAGAAAACAAATCTGAGGAAACTCAAGTTCTATGGAACCCAGGTTCATTTGAGTGCTGTTCCACATTTTCATTCATTCACCATCCAATATAACCTACTTAGTTAAGGATTTAAGCCAAGAAAGAACAAACATTACAGTTCTTATTACTGCAACTAAAAGGGAAGTAACAGTGCATGATATCAGGATGTAAAGATGGAATCCTATTCCTGTAAACCTCTATATTTCATGATGTGAGTGAACCTTTTGAAACTTGCTTAAAAACAATAAAAAATTTAGTATAAAAAACATTGGACTAGCAAGATGCTATTAGCGAAAAGATATATAAAAAGCTTCTATTGTTAACTTCATTACATATTATTTACATTCATTGGTTTCTCTCATGCTTGAGAATTTGTTTACTTGCAGCAAACAGTAAGAGCTTTTGAGTATTATACAGTTACGCTTGTTTGTGTACATATCTTCAGAATGCTGATAAAGTTGAGATCACAGCAAACAGCAGAGGTACAAGATTCACAACATTACAAGATGCTGATCCTCTGTCGCCTTCTGTGGTGTTGTGAACATGGTCATGACTGTGGTCGTGCTCATGATCATGTTTGCGCTCTGCATCCTTCTTGGCTTGCAGATACTCCAATACAGTTCTGCTGATGGTTCTCATAATTGGAAAGTTGCCACTGACACCGTCATTGTCATTAGCTATGAGACAGTCTCCATGGAAGTCATCTGTGTCGACGGACCAAACCATCACTCCAGCCAAATCAAGCTTCAACGCAAATTTCACCTGCAACATAAACATTTGGCATCATTAGAATTAATTCATATACATATAATGCAAAGCAAAGAAAAAAACTAATGTGTTACATTTTCATGACTTTCTCTACTCGCTCTTCCATAAAGTGTACTTACAAAAGTTTATATAGAGGGTTGTCCTATTCAAGCTTGGATTGTTTTGTCATGGCCAGATACCCTTGCACCACCCCTACTGTGTTCAATGTGATGTCCACCAACTTTAGCTATGGTTGTGCAGTGCAATTTCAATTGTAGAAGATTGTGTCTAAGAACAGAAAGGGGGACGTTAGCCCACTGCTCCTGGCAGACCTTCCAAAGTGCTTCGATTGTGGTGGGACTCAAGGTTTTGTTTCACCAGAACAAATCCACAAATATCCATTGGTGAGGCACCTGGTGACTTCATGGGAATTACGTTAACATCTATCTTCCTTTCATAGAAGTTTGAAAACAGTGTTGTTATAATTAATTTAATTTAAAAGGTGAGTCAATTAATAACACTAAACAACACTTACAACATAATTTTCCGGAACACGTTTCAAAGGTTAACTTTCCTCCATTATCAACCGGACAATAACTGGGTTTCCATGGTGTTTGGTGCTAGCAGAATGTTGTATTCCTTGAACACTTTTTTAAATTTATCAAAGGCCCATGGATGATATGTCATTTTTGTATTTGCTGCTGTGAGAGTTGTAGCTTCTTTTAGTAATGTTTTCTTTTCTGCTCGTTCTACTTTTTTTGTCTACTAATTCTTTGGGGATGCCGTCTTTTTGTGCTATTTCAATTATTTTGTAATATTCTGTTTTGTATTCTTCTGCTGAAAGAGGGATGTTCACTAATCTGTGTGTTAAACTATTGAAAATTGCGTGTTTGTGGCTTCTTGGATTGTAACTATTAGCTTTTATGTAGTTGTCTGTCTGCGTTGGTTTTCTGTGAATACCGAAATTTATTCTATCCTTGTTTGTGATTAATTTTAGATTTAAAAATGGTAATTTATCATCTTTTTCTGCTTCCACTGTGAAATTTATACTTTTGTCCTGTATGTTCAGAAGTTTTAATGCGTCACTGATGTGTCTTTTTGGAACTATTGCAAATATGTCATCTACGTATCGCTGTCAGAATGTGAACATCTCCACGGGAAACCTTTTGTGATCCTTATTTCCAATAAACTCGTGTAAATATCTGCTAAGAATGGCGAGAGGGTGCCCATTGCTAAACCTGAAGTTTGACGGAAATACTTTGTTTGGAACTGAAAGACATTTTGTTCTGTGCATAATTTGGTGAGTTCTGTGTATTCTGCAATTTCTGATGATGACATTCCAAGTGATTTGAGCTAATTTTTGATCAGTGATGGGAGTTTTTCTATTGGTATACTGGGGAATAATGACTTTACGTCAAAGGAGACAAGGGTGTCCTCTTCTGTTAATTTGAAGTCTTTGATGTGTTCTATCAGTTCATAACTGTTTCTTATGCTTAAACTTTCAAATTTAGGAAATGAATTAAATTTATTAGATAGCCATTTTGCCAGTTTGTAAGTTGGTGAATCTATGCTGCTAATTATGGGTCTCATGGTGATGTCTAGCTTGTGTATTTTGGGTAAACCATAGAGTCTAGGTATGGCTGGGTTATTTGGTTTAATTGCATATTTGTTTGGTATTATGCTGGAATTTTGTATAGTTTTTTCAATGGTTTGAACACAAGTGGTTAGCAGGTTTTTGCCGATTTTTTCATAGTTACTATCATTTAGCATTGTTTCCATTTTTTCTATGCAATTTGATTTATCCATTATTACGATTTTGTTCCCTTTGTCTGCCGTTGTGTATACTACGTTTTTATGTTTTAAAGAATGGATAAGATTTCATTTATTTTTGTGACTTGATCTGTATTTTAATTCTTCTAAAATCTTTTTGCACTGGGTTTTTACCGAATTTTGTATCTTTGAATCTTTTAAATCAAGGTTTAAAAACGTGCGTCCATTTTTCTATGAAAATTGAAGACTATATAGCAAATATAAATATTTCAACACAGTGTTTACCATTATCTATACATAGAACTCACCAAATTATGCACAGAACAAAATTTCTTCCAGTTCCAAACAAAGTATTTCCGTCAAACTTCAGGTTTAGCAATGGGCAACCCTCTCTCACCATTCTTAACAGACTGTGATGTTTGAGAGGTAGAACTGGAACATTGCCCACACACGACTTGTGTGTTTAAAAGACACCAACAGTAAGTTTGTTGGCATAAATAAATAATAATGAATATGCAGTTGATTTTGTAATTTGTCCATGTAAAAATTCAATGAAGGTTCTGTACCTCTTAACTTGTGCGGGGTTATAAGTGGGTTGCATGTTTGTTAGACTGACTGCATGTCAAATGTTAACAATCAAATTTTAACTTGTTACCATTCCTGCAAGTGGCACATTAGATCCACATTGTGCACATTAAGCTCTTCACGGTACAAAATCAAAATTGCTGAAATAAAAAATAATGGACAATTTTGCATGTAAAGTGTAGTTTAGAATGGGGGACTCTCTTGAAAACCCTCATGTCGCATCCTTAGGGGATCATGCTGAACTTAAATACCAAAATTCCCTTCTCACATAGCCAACCTGGACCCTCGGAGCTCCTCCATTACAACAAACAGTTGCAAATTATAATATTACAAAACACTTTAGACTGTGCTAACGTCAGTAAAAGAGATTTGTGTATTTGTTCAAAAGTTTTAGAAGAAAATCAAGTGAGAGAAAAATAATTGAAGTGAACCTTTGTATTCTAATAAAGTTAGGGATTTTACATACATCTAAAGGAAGATTTCTTCATTAAAAGTTTCATACAGAAGGAGCAGATATTTACTTACCCTATATACATAAGTTAAGAGTGTACACATACCTTCTCAGCGATGCTCTTAGTGTCATCGTAAGTGATGACCTTGTTGTCTTGAACTGCATATGGCGTAGAGGAGTGTTCGTCCCAGCGACTTTCCCAAGTAGAGTCTGGCTTATTCACTTCACTACAGATCTAAATAATAAACAAACATTTTTAGACAGTGATATATTAAAGTATCTTATTCTTAAAGGTCTAATTCTCAAGTATGTTTCCTTCCAACACATTCCTTGTAACAAACACAAGATAATCAGGCACCACAGCAGACAAAAGACAGCACTCAGCAGTAGAAAATAGCAACATTTATTTCAGTAGTAATTAACAATCAAACCTGAATTGAAAGTAGTATGTTTACCATCAAAGAAGATATTCTTTTTCAGTGTTGATTATTTATAATGGTTTCTTATATTATCAGAAACTAAGATATCTTCGCAAATATATCATTTTCTATTATCATGTCATTCAGATAAGGTGCTGAATTGTTCCAAGTCCATTATAATCCACCCACAGTCAAAGTTCAATTTTAATTCAAAGTTAAGTGAAATAAATACCATTCATGAGCTTGAGTGCTGTGTATACATATTTAAAGCAAATCCAACTTAAGAAAACCACTTAAATCAACACTGCTAAGGTAAAAAGCAGCAGTACAACAGCAATAACATTAAAAAAGGTATCTAGTGCTTTTCCTCAGAGAGCTTTGGTCAGGAACCAATCACAGCGTTCTCTGTGGTCACGTGCTTACAGCTGCTACGAACATTTATGTACTTCAAGTGGCTTTCTTATTTCGACAGCACTGAAAAATTGTTGCAATCAATTTTAGTGATAAAAACAGAAACATTGAAGTAAAGAACTTGTCGAGTTGTATAGAATGTGAAGTTACTGAGGTTCTGCTGTTTAATCTTGATCTGTAAACAATAATTAGAATGAGGGTGAACAGGCATTTGTAGTGTGTACATATGTTACTATTCAAATTTTGTTCTTTCATGTATTGTATGTCATGTTTTTCCTATCTTACATATTGTTATATATCTTGTATGTTATATATTACTGTTTATAAAATTAACTTGTCCAATGTTTACTGTGTCCTTACAAATGATTTACTTATCAGTAAACTATTATAATTTCTGGAGCGCAGGAGTGAAAGGGGATTAGACCATTTCAGGATATGCAGGAATTTTAGCAAAGAGTTTGGGAATAAATTAGAGAGGCTTGTAACTAGAGGATTCATTTAGAATTGGGAACTTAGAAGGCAAAAGAAACATGTTGGAAAAATTCATTAATATGAGATTGGCTAAAGCACTAAAATAAGTGAAAGAATTAAGATGAACATTTATTTAAATTAACAAAGCTCTGTCATACATACAAGAGAACAAAGGAAGATGCTAATTGAAGAAAGGAGTAAGGGGAGGTAATACACACTGGCACAATGCATTCATACACAACTTCAAACTGTAGACTGATGGGCGAGTGGCAGAGGAGAGAAGTGACATAAGTAACATTCGAGTCATGATACGGTAGTAATACACATGGAACAAAAACAATTGATGGCATCAACATCGACATTCAGGGAACATAACCAGAGAATCGGCAGCGTGTGTGTGTAGAGGGAAAGGAGGGGCAGCTCAAATCAACAGTGCTAGTGCAACCAGAAATGTTGGTGAAAAAGAAAATAAGGAAGGTTCCTGAGTGGGTAGCTTATGACTGAAACAACAGTGGCCAATACGAAGCTGAGCAAGCCCGACCTCCTTGTGATGTGATGGGTGAGCAGAACAATGCCATGGAGTGAGTACAGTTTAAGGATCCATTGATGAGGCCATTTGGGCCATACCATGGCTAACAAAAAGACAGGCTGCGGCACGAATTGGAATTATGTAGTAATGGTAACCTGATACATGGTTAACATTGTTTACCATCATGATAAAACTGTATCTTTTGTATGGATTCAATGGGCAAGTGTTTTGTTTGTTTACAACATGGATGTATTAGGTGATTGTGGTTTTACTTCATTGGGCCATGATCAGACTAGCAGAATTACATCACTGCAGTTCACGCCGGAGCCAGTCTCTCGTTTTACTTCATTGGGCCATGATCAGACTAGCAGAATTACATCACTGCAGTTCACGCCGGAGCCAGTCTCTCGTTTTACTTCATTGGGCCATGATCAGACTAGCAGAATTACATCACTGCAGTTCACGCCGGAGCCAGTCTCTCGTTTTACTTCATTGGGCCATGATCAGACTAGCAGAATTACATCACTGCAGTTCACGCCGGAGCCAGTCTCTCGTTTTACTTCATTGGGTCATGATCAGACTAGCAGAATTACATCACTGCAGTTCACGCCGGAGCCAGTCTCTCGTTTTACTTCATTGGGCCATGATCAGACTAGCAGAATTACATCACTGCAGTTCACGCCGGAGCCAGTCTCTCGTTTTACTTCATTGGGCCATGATCAGACTAGCAGAATTACATCACTGCAGTTCACGCCGGAGCCAGTCTCTCGTTTTACTTCATTGAGTCATGATCAGACTAGCAGAATTACATCACTGCAGTTCACGTCATAGCCTGTATCTGATTAGCCATGGTCATACAATGCCAAGGAAGCACTTTAGCTGCAATCTCTCAGAGTTTGGCAGTGGATGTAAACCATTCGCTCATCCTTTATAGTTTTCAATTTTGCTAACCTTTATCATCAAGGACCAGTAAATCTGGTATCTGAATGCTTACATGAAAGAAAATCAATAAATTCCTTAGTACCTCGTTATATCCCATGAAGCCATCCTCTCTTGTATATGGTCCTTGGAACCCTTTCTCCTCTGTGGCTGCCCCCAAGACTGACAAGGCACCAGTTTCTTTCAGAAGGAAAGTGCGACCATACAGAGGAAGTCCAAGCACCAGTTTCTTAGGAGGAGCTCCCAGTTTCAGATAATACTTGATGCTGTATTCCTGCAAACATAACAAGTCTCATTTACACAAAGTTCTGGAACAAAGTATTTCCAAATGCGGAAAACTAGTACTAGATAACATGTTTGTTATACACTAATAAGAAAGAGGTGGTAAAATAGCTTACCAGTGTAAACACTGTCACAATCAAAACAGCTAAATTGATAAATACCAGATTTTTTGTTATTTGATTTTTATCAAACGTAAGATCAAACGTAAATTACGTAATTAGATTAGATAATTTGATTAGATCAAACGTAAGACCAAACATCATTTACAAACAGAATTAAAGAGAATTATGTTAAATATAAACAGATTTATAAATGAACTGTAACAGATCAAGTTAGGCCAGTTAATCATGAAATAAATCCACAGTTTAAATGATTAAAACAATTAAATGGACCCATAGATGGTTTGGGAAAGCAATATTTATTTTGAAAAATAAAGATCAAGTAAATAATTTTGAAACACCACCAAATTTATTGATTCTGTCAATAAATGTTTTACTTCCAGTACTTGACAATGCAACAGGAAGGAATTCAGTGCCTAGCGGTAGTTACAAGAACAACAAAACAATCATTCCATAGCTGAAGATACAAATTACTGGCTTGTTGGATTTTACATGGGTATAAAACATTAGTGAAGTTTTAGTCACAAGTATTTATTAATATTTCTTGATTTAATCTGATTCTCTGTCAATGGCTTCAGTTTTGTTGTTTTATACTGAGAGATATAACAAAATCAACAAGTGTATTTTCTTTTATAGAGCATTGGAAAAAAATGGTTCTAATGATTTTAATTAAAACAACATTAGCTTAAGATATCTGTAGAGTAATGAAGTACATATCTTGAATTCCCTGTGAATGCTTTTTAAGTTCTTTTTCAAACTGAATGAATTCTGTATAATTATGTATTTTTGGTAAAGTATAAATAGAAGTAAAAAAAAACCTTACTACAAAAGGTAATGTCATTAAAATTCTCAATTTATGTTGGATTATTTTGCTGCATTAACAATTTCCATTATATTGGTTGCTATTGTTTTCAATTTTTTAACACTATAATACAATTCCTGAAGGGCTAAAGCATCATTCTTTTGTTTCTTGCAATGGCACACAAAGTGTATGGAATTTCCAAGTCAACATAAACAGCTGCTCTTTACGATTCAACTATTGAATCAGGTGCTGGATGATACTTCAGTGCTTTTGGTGATTGACTGCAGCCTGCAGTGACAGCACTGGAACAGGCATACGCTCTGCCAGAGCTGCATGTAATGGCTACAGAACACTAACTACTGTACTAACTTAAAGGTTATTTAATCCTGGGACATAAAGTACTTGTGACTGTAAGTCACCCTTGGGATGTTTGTCTCTGATATGAGATTCCCTTGCGATGGGAAAAATGTGAATCAGTTGGAGAATTCAATGTCATACTGGCAAGTTGTCTCAGTAACTCAGTGGTTAGAGTAGCCATGCGTGAAGCAGATGATCTGTGGTTCAAATGCTGGCTGTGGTATTGAATTTTTCAGTTCTGAGTACCTGGATGACCGAGCTTTGCTCAGCTTCTCTTTTCTTTTCCTTTTTTTAATTGTGGTTTTTTTTGGGGGGGGAGAAGATACTTATTTAGATAAACTTGAAAAGCAAAATGTTAAGCAAATATAAATTTTCATCCTAATTGTTGGAGTCATTTCCATGACGAGACCTTTAATATCATGGCTTGTTTGTTGAAATTGACCCATTAACAGAGAAATTATACCCAAAATAAGGTTTAGAGTAATTGTGACTGTTACGCATAAACTAAGATACCTAAGTCAACTTTCTTTAGGTTTTCTGAAAGCTCTTGGCGATACCTTTAATATCTTGGCTTGTTTGTTGAAATTGACCCATTAACATAGACATTATGGCCAAAATAAGGTTTAGAATAATTGTGACTGTTACACATAAAATCACATTTTTTCAGGAATGATACCTATATAGATAAACTTAATAAGCAAAACCCTATCTGAACACAAAATTTGATCGAAATCGTTATGAGCCATTTCCAAGTTGCACGGAATATTCTTTGATTCTATTCACAGATATTCTTTGTAATTCTTATGCTAATATTAGTTAATGTTATCGTACATAACCAATGGCCATTATATGTGATTGCTACAATGCACGTCTATACTGCATGACATTTTGATTAGTAGTGTACAGGCTCTGGTATTTACTCTTACTAGTTACATGACCAACAACCATTGTTTTTGTTATCGATAGTAACTTTTTCTTATGATCAATACCAGCCATGTTTCCCATTGCCAGACAGCTTCAGCTTCTGAAGTGATGTTTACAAATATAACCTCAATATTCACTTTACACAGGAAATTTACACATATTAAATGAACATAACTTGACATGTGAGATATTAGCGAGAATGTTCTATCAGTTCACTTGGACACTACAAACCATTCATGGAGAATACGCCACTGCCAACTTGCTATTTATGAATAGAATGTGACACAAACGTCATCACAAAGATCTGCACTTCTGGTAAGGAAATTGTATTTTTACTTACTCATACCATCCCTGGGCCAATAAAACATTTACAAACATTTTTAAACAAAATGGAATAACTTTGGTTGCTCAAAACAAATATAATACAAAAGAACCACTAAATTTCTCCAAAGAGGATAAAATTTCAAATTATAAAAAAGTCTGGTATTTATCAATTTAGTTGTTTGGATTGTGAAAGGGTTTATATTGGTAAAACTAAACGTTATTGGGATACTAGAATAAAATAACATTTTAGAAATATTAAAGATAAACAGATTGATCAAATAGTGTAAGCTTTCACAGTCGATGTCATTAAATAGAAAATTATTATCCGGGTTGGTGGACTGGGGTCTAGTGGAAAATCTTCCAGATGTTTTGTCCGAAGCTGCATCGAACGTCCTCCGTGGCGTGACCATAGTGCTCTGCTAGTCTTGGCAATGGCTGATACAGAACCTTCCGGTTTCACAGACTTTATGCGCTTAGCATGACTGGGCAGACCTAGCTCCCAGTTGGTCTGGCCTGTATTTATAGGTTTTGCTAAAGTGGGGGCTGCTTCCATTGTCTATGAATGTTGTCAATGTACTGGCACCTACTGTGGCTGAGACTGTTGATGGCATATGATGTTGGATTCGAAACCTGACGGCAGACAACTCCAATACCATACAATATTAACAGCCTCAGCCATGGTATCATAGACAATGGAAGCAGCCCCCACTTTATTCCAGCCCACGCAGCAGCTGAACCTAGAAACAAGGAGCTAGGTCTGCCCAGCTATGCTAAGCATATAAAGCCCATGAAACCAAAAGTCTCTGCATCAGTCATCGCCAAGACTAGCAGAGTACTACAGTCATGCCACTCAGGATGTTCGACAGAGCTTCAGGCAAAACGTCCGTCTGGAAGGAGATTTCCCACTAGACCACAGCACACAAGTCCAGATAATCACTTTCTATTTTAATAAACAGATTGATAAATCAGCTGTGGCAGATCATATTTAGTTATTTAGTCATTAAATAAATCTAGAGATTAAATGATTAAAACAATTAAATGGACCCATAGATTTAATGCTCTGAGAAACGATATTCATTTTGAAAAATAAGAACAACATTATGAATTTTCAAATACTGCTGATTGATTCTGTTAATAAATTTGTTTTAGTTTCAGTGTTTGGTATTGCGATAGGTAGCGATACATCACCTGAACGCTGGCAACCAGAATAAATAGTTTGCACATTGACAATGTAAAGAAAGCTTAATGAAACTGGAGCTTATGACTAATTTCAACAACTTACAGTGTATACAAAAGATAAGCAAAGTCTAGTCTCTAAATATTTGACAATATTAGTTGTGAAATAAAAGTTTGACTATCCAGAAGTGTTTACTCACTACATTCAGTTTGTCCTGTGGTACATGAGACTGTAATGGTGCATTATGACCAACTGCTCGATCCCAGGAGCCGTGATAGTCGTAGCACATGGCATGAACGTAGTCCAGATAGTGACTCAGTTGCTGCACATCGTAAGCTTCATCAATAGTATCTGGTCCAACTCCCAGGGCAGCAGTCAGCAACCATCCATACTTGTTGAACTCTTGTCTCAGCTCCTACACAAACACGCACATTATCTGCACTGCCTCTGTCAACCACAACAAATATGCTTCCAACAATGTTTACTTATAACTTTAACATTAATATACATACATAATTAAACAAAAACTGAAATGTATTGTAAAAGAAGGAATGTCAATTTATAATGTTCACTCTGAAAGTTTTGACAGTGGAAATAACATTTTTGAAAATTAATATGTAATCATTAAAGTCTTTCCAGATTTGAAAATGGAAATTAAATTTTTATTTATGAACACTCTTTAACTGCTGTGTTCTCAGTGTCCCATTCTATGTTGGGTGTGAAGAACGCTCAGAATCATATTAGAGTAGAAATTCTCACGTGAGTTCCATCCTAGTGTAAAATACCAACACCATACATACTGTTGGATTTACAAATATTGCTATCTAAAGTCAGTTTAGAGCTAGCAAACAACCTACATTAGCATGGCACAACTGCTACATAATGATACTGTAATATGACTCATGTTCAGAAAGTAAGTAGCCATTTGAAAAAAAAGCCATAAAATATTTGTTTTCACAGTCACATTTGTTTGTACATAAAAGATCATAATTTAACCTATTTTTTGACTTAGTTGCCTCTCAAACATTGCACACGCACGGCTTGTGTGTTTAAAAACACCAACAGTCTAAAGCAGATGTTCAATATAATGTTAATTCAAACTGCATTAAAATAATGATAATTTCAAAAATACACCCAAAACATTTTAGGTCATATTTATTGGCATATATTCTAATTTTTTTAGTCATAAATGCTTGCATATTTCTAAAAATTTAGGTCTTAAACATCTGGGCCCTGTTAATAACATACCATTGTCATAAAAGCACTTTTATTGTTTAAAGCTATAATGTTTCATGCCTCAAGGGTTTAAACATAACACTTACATCAATTCTCTTAAATTTTAAAATATTTTGACTCTTATTTGTACTATTTACAATATTTTCACTATGCTAATGGCTTCATTGCCAGATGCAAGGCACTAGAAAACAACAACAATATTTTCACTTAACTCTTACCTTAACAAGCTGCACAAAATTCTGTTTATCTCCAGGATTGCCACCTCGCTTTGTAGGAAATTCCCAGTCCAAATCCAATCCATCGAAGTCATATTTCCTGTTAATCATATAATCAATTAATGTTTGAAGTCCAGTATTACACAAAGAGTTTATCTGGAAAACTGAATCAGACAGAAGATTCAGCACTATGGCCAAGACTAACTATGGAGTTGTGATATCTGTGCTGATGCTCTTGTTTCCTGAACTACCATGGAAAGATTCCATATGCACACTTTTCAAGTATGATTCAGTTCTCTACCTTAGTGTCTATATACAGCTAGTGTGGCATTGCAAGTCATCTCCGGAATATGATGTATCTGATATTTGAGATTGTGTTGAAGATTGTGAAAAGGTTAAAGTATAAGTATATTTCATCTAGTATATGTTTGCCACCTGTCCTGCTTTTATGGGGTTTCCTGTATTTTAGGGCAGAATTTTGTGTCCTGTTTCATTTGCTGTTGTCAAATTAGATAAACTCAAGATTTGTATAAAAGATAATACTGAAGTTGTCAACCACCAAATCACAGTGTTCTGTTATTTACTATCACTGACTCTATAGTTGAATATATCACATTTTGGAACAAAAGAAAATGGTCTCATTTTCACCTTCTCTACTATGTATAGTAAAGTAGAGGAAGTATTCTATTCCACCCAAAAATTCGAGTTCCATATTTCACCGGAAATATATGTTTTGAGGCCTACTGTATCCAAAAGGGCAATTTTTAGAAGTGTGTGTGTGTGTGTGTGTTTGTGTGTGTGTCCATCTGTCTGCTGGCAGCATAACTCAAAAATGAAAAGTCAGTTAAAAACCAAAGTTGGTATTTAAGTTCAATGTGTCTTTCAAGGATGCAACATGGAGATTTTTAAGAAACTTGCTCCACCCTAAATTACCCTTTACATGAAACATTTTGATTTTCTTGAAAATAACTAATGATTTTGATTAATATTTGAGATATTTTTATGACAAATGAAATGTATATTTTGAATTTTCTGGTGATAGCCCATGAAGTCGTATTTACTCTGAATGACTTTTACATAACTGGTAAACCGTAAGAGTTAGACCAAATCATACTATACCAAAAATATAGCTCTTGCTAAAACACACAATTATGTCCAAATAAATTTGTTTGTGGAGTGAACTATTTTGGAGAACTTATACTTCTGTAAAATTGAACATCGTTATTCATTTTTTTATATGTTAACTATGCAAAGAGAAGGGAATTTGAAAGCTTTAAAAGATTTTACTATTACACAGTCTACTGTATTCCCATATTCCTCTTGTACCTACAAGGAAATAAGCAATACAATAATTTGTACAAATGTTTATCTCAACTAACACAAAGAAGATAAAGGAATAAGAGTTTGTAAGAATGGTTAGTACAAGAGTAGAGAAAGTCATGTGAGTGCAACACATCAGATTTGTAGTGTTTGTGATCAAAACATAATTTCAATGCTCCCCACCTCTGTTTAAAATGTGCGATTTGGACCAAAAGTGTTTCAATTTCACTAAAGGTGAAGGAATACAAATGAATGACTTGTTATCAAATATTTTGGGAGGGATCTTATACTTGGGTAAAGTTGGTGCATGGCACTAAGTTCAAAGCTACATGCACGGTATGCAATGTTATTATATTCCTCTCTCATAGAGGTGTATCAGATTGGAAGCAACAGGCAAGAACAAATTTAACATGTGTTAACAACTCCAATTTAAGGAAACAGTCCAATTTTTCTCAACAACAAAACTGCCAAAAGTAATATTGTTTCTGCCACAGAATTAGGCCTTGTGTTTCATACTGTCAAACATAACCGAGCAATTCAAGCATAATCCAAGAGTGCTTTCCGGGCTGGAGCCTACCGCCTGGCCACTGCACCCCCCACCTCTGTCCACTACAGGCGTCATGAGTGGATTGCGTGGAACGTCCCCCCCAGCTATATATCTTCACAACTAGCTCCACAGTTGGCCCCTCAGGGACCTAACGAGGCTGAGTGCACCCCAGGAGCTATTCAAGCATGGATTGTCATAACTTAATGGCTAATTCATTTACAATTAAAAAACTGCAAAACAAGTTGATAGTTGTCAACTTGGGGAAGAAAACACACATTTTAAGGTTATTTCCACTATTATTTTCTTACAGTGCTTTCATAAATGGTGTAAAAACTAACTCTAAAGTTGAATATCTATGGTTTATATTTTTTCACATACTGTTAACAGTTCTTTAACATTTACATGGTAATTGTTATTTTATGCCAACCATAAATGGGTTATTTAATTAAACCCAGGACTGTAAGTTGTCCTGGGGTACTTATCTCAGATGCGAGATGCCCTTGTGGTCTACAGAAAAATACGAATCGGCTGGGAAATTTAATATCATACTGGCAAGTCGCTATGGTAGCTCAGTGGTTAGAGCAGTGGCATGTGAAGTGGAAGATCCATGGTTCAAATCCTGGCTATGGTATTGAATTTTTCTGTCCTGATTCTATCCCTCAGTTTTCTAACATTTTAAGTGTGTCCCTTATTTGTGTAAAATACCCCTTATTTCTAAGCTTGAGTCATGTATTTCGTTGTTGTGAAGGTGGCAACCCTGACATAGTAGCTTACTAATAACAGTGTTGGCATGAGAGAGACACATATCCTGCTTCTCACTTCAGTTTTTACGTCTGGTTCAACTGAATCTTAAAGAGCAATCCCAAGCAGAGAGTCTATTGCTTATATCTTCTGTATGAAAGTCAGGCTTAGAGCAGGGCCTTCCTTGCCTTTGCACATTAACATGTTCAGCATGTCAAATATACAAATAATTTCTGTACAAACTAAGCTTTAGTTCATTATGTACACTGTGGATATTGTAACTTTTGTGGGTTGAAAAGTAAAGAAGACCGATGTAGTCGAGATAAAGAAACACTTTTATTTCCGTAAACAGTAACTTTGTACACTCGTTGCAACAACAAGAAAGTCTTTTTCGATTCTCCAACAGCACGGCTCCGAACTCGTAACACAAAGAACTAACTCTTCTCCGTCGGCACAACGCTTCACATCGTCTGTCCGTCTCTGTCGGCACGACTACTCAACGCTTCCCATACTGACTCCCTTCTGTCGCACTTTACCGCTATTTATATCTCCCAGGCACTATTCTGGAAGCTTCAGGAACGTTCAGTTATTGCGGCGAGATACAAAGTAGAAGACTCCAGAAGCCTCTATCCTTTTCTCTCTTTCGGCAAGCGCCCCAACAATGCGGCCATTCTCTGTCTCTTTCCTTCGGCTCCTTTGCCGTAGTGCCGACAATAATGCGATGGGTGACACTGCTGTTGTCGGCAATTAGATGCGGCGGGCGCGGTGACACTGCTCCCTCCTCAGAGCTGGTCGTCCCGACCAGCACTATCACTGCGGCACCTCCCTTGCGCCCCGGTGGACTAACTCATCGAACCTCTTCTCCAGGAGGCACGATCCTGGGTATCGCTGTTGGATAGTGTCCCTTGGTCCGGGTAGGACGATGTATGCCATCCTGCTTCGAAATTCTGCAACAGTACCGCCGGTCTTGACGGTCCCTCGTCCAGTTGCCCTTCTTCCTGGTGTGTTGACGGGCCATCCTGCGCACTTGGAAACGGTTCACTGAGTACCATGTCCGCCGACCTCTCTGGCGCACCTTCGCAGCCACCTTGCTTCCGATGGGTCCGGCAACAACCCCCGCCACATCCGCGCGAGTCACGTCCACCGCTGCACTCGTGTTCACTCGTGCTCGGCACGGCCTCTCCTGTATCCTGCCGTCCACGATGATGTCCGCCATTCTTCCGTTCACGACACTATGCGTCAGGTGATTGGATGGCTCCGACGGTCCCCCCATGTCCCACGCCAAGTCGGTTCTCGCGTGTTGTTCGTTTGCTTGTGCGCTTCCCTGCTGATCGTCCTCCACGTCATATCCTGGTTGGTTACGTACCCGACACACTCCTCCAGAGGATCCTCGACGACGTCCCTGAACTGCCCCTTTGTCTTCCCTGAGACGTACACTTTCGTTATCTGAAACGGGCGCAACTGTCGCCTCGGCCACTAGGTGCTCCCTCCCCGGGTCCGCGCTATTCCGTCTGCCCCTGGCATCCAGTACTTTGACGCTCTCGTCAACTCTTACTACCATGGCGCCAAGACGTTCCCCGACGTCCTCCAAGACGTCCACATGCTGGCAGAGGTCTTCCACCTTTTCGCCGAGTTGTTCCACGTCTTCCGTCACGCCAGTCAGTTCGCCGAGTTGTTCCACGTCTTCCGTCACGCCAATCAGTTCGCCGAGTTGTTCCACGTCTTCCGTCACGCCAATCAGTTCGCCGAGTTGTTCCACGTCTTCCCTCATATCATCTGAAACGGGCGCAACTGTCGCCTCGGCCACTAGGTGCTCCCTCCCCGGCTCCGCGCTATTCCGTCTGCCCCTGGCATCCAATACTTTGACGCTCTCGTCAACTCTTACTACCAGGGCGCCAAGACGTTCCCCGTCGTCCTCCACGACGTCCACATGCTGGCAGAGGTCTTCCACCTTTTCGCCGAGTACTTTCGCGCCTTCCGTCACGACGACGAGTCCCCCGTCAATCTTCGCCAATAGCTCCGTCTTTATCTCTTTCAGCTCGGCAGCGAGGTTGTCGTTTGCCGTCTTCATCTCTGCTTTCAGCTCTTGTAAAAAGCTCACCAATGTAGCCATCGTCATATCCCACTCCTGACACCAGTGTAACTTTTGTGGTGTGGGTGTGAAGTAGACTAGACAGATGTAGTCTAGATAAAGAAACACTTTTATTTCCGTAAACAGTAACTTTGTACACTCGTTGCAACAACAAGAAAGTCTTTTTCGATTCTCCAACAGCACGGCTCCGAACTCGTAACACAAAGAACTAACTCTTCTCCGTCGGCACAACGCTTCACATCGTCTGTCCGTCTCCGTCGGCACGACTACTCAACGCTTCCAATACTGACTCCCTTCTGTCGCACTTTACCGCTATTTATATCTCCCAGGCACTATTCTGGAAGCTTCAGGAACGTTCAGTTATTGCGGCGAGATACAAAGTAGAAGACTCCAGAAGCCTCTATCCTTTTCTCTCTTTCGGCAAGCGCCCCAACAATGCGGCCATTCTCTGTCTCTTTCCTTCGGCTCCTTTGCCGTAGTGCCGACAATAATGCGATGGGTGACACTGCTGTTGTTGGCAATTAGATGCGGCGGGCGCGGTGACAACATCTAATTAAAAATGTCTATGTCCTTGCACCTGCATAAAAAACAGCTAAACTTTCTCCAATGTAAATCAAATTACTGAAATTCAAGTCTTATTTCAAAATATTAATATACAAATAATGTGCATGAATATAATATTTAAAAATCTGATGTGTTGCACTCACATGACTTTCTTAACTCTTGTACTGACCATTCTTACAAACTCACACACTAAACATATAAAAAAATGATGTTCCATTTCACGAAAGTTTCAAGTTTTCCGAATATGACACAAATAAGGAATGGCTCCAGAATGGTTCACTCTACAAAAAAATGTATTCAGACATAAATTGTGTGTTTTAGTGAGATCTACATTTTTTTGTATATTAAGATAACAATCTCCTACGGTTTACGAATTATGCAAAAGTCGTCCAGAGTAAATAGGACTACATAAGCTATAGTCAGAAAATTCAACATATACATTTCATTTCTCATCAAAATATCTAAAAAATATGGCATTTTAATCAAAATCGTTAGAGCCATTTTCAAGAAAATCAAAATTTTTGAAAAAATTTCCATCTAAGGGGTAGTTTAAGGTGAGGCTATTTTCTTCAAAATCTTTGTGTTGCATCTTTTAAAGAAATTAAACTTAAATACCAACTTTGGTTTTTAACCGACTTTTTGTTTTTGAGTTATACTGTACGCACGCACGCACACACGCGCGCGCACACACACATACACGTTTTCTAAAAATGCTTATTTTGGATTCAGGGGGTCTCAAAACATATTTTTTGGTGAAATATCGATATCAAATTTTTGGGTGGATTACAATACTTCCTTCTACTTACCAGTAGAGAAAGTAAAAAGGTCTTAAACCTTCACCATTGTAAATCAAATTACTGAAATGCAAGTCTTATTTGAGAACATTAACACATGAATATGCGTAAAGTGGTTCACCTGATGAAATCAGTAACTGAAGAGATGAATGCTTGGCGAGAAGAAGGCGTGCCAGCCATGATTGAATAGTTGGTGGATCCTTCATTCCAACCACCAATTGCAAGAGTGACCTTGAGGTGTGGATAGCGATTACGAAGTGAGGTCATCTTGCGGTATGCCCCTTTGCCATCCTCCAAGTCATGGTAGGGGTCCAGACTTCGGATGCTGTTTGTGGTGGCATTCAGACCAGCAAATGCATACACAAGATGAGTGCAGAGAGAAGGGTCCAAGTTGTCCAGACTGAAGGAGCCCTTGCCTGGCCTATACACAGCCCACGCTGCTACATAGCACACCACCACACGTCCGCTACCTGCAATTCCTGAAACACAATATCCATCTTTATGTCTACATGTCCAAATCTCAATATACCTACGTACATCCAATGTCCCCAAAATCTCTCTCATGACGTAATACCACAGTAAGGGGCAAAGCAATACTTCACTCTGCTTCACCCTCTCTCCTCCAAACAACGCGGGTTCAAAGGTACACAAGCAGCGACGTAAACGGCATCGATAATACATGGCTGTTTCAAAACCACGAAAATGCAAAGGAATCTTCTTACACATGTATGCAGGTGTGTTAGCAAAGTTAAAATAGTGTTCTAATGCAAAAGGTTTATGATGTCAAAGAAATGAACCACGATTTTCAACTTTTCGCAAATCCTTTCACGTGGACATTCATATAGTAAAATTACAATCATGAATTGAGGTTGTGAATTTACAAACACAGTTTTGAAATCTTCAACTTTACTGTTAGTGTTTGTGTTAGTCAAATCTTTTGAAGCTTTGAGATCCCGTTCTCTTTGCCCGCTTTATATATATAAAATGAACAACCATGTTCCATTTCACAAAAGTTTTCCGAAACTAGCACACATAACAAGGAATGTCTCCGAAATGGTTCAACCTAAAAGAAAATTTATTTGGACATGAATTGTGTATTTCAGCAAGATCTACATTTTTTGTATAGTATGATTTGGTCTATCTCTAACGGTTTACCAGTTATGCAAAAGTCATCCAGAGTAAATACGACTACAGGGGCTATAGCCAGAAAATTCGAAAAATGTTCCATGTAAAGGGTAGTTTAGGGTGGGGCTATTTTGCTCAAAAGCTTTGTGTTGCATCCTTGAAAGACATTAAAGTTAAATACCAACTTTGGTTTTTAACTGAGTTTTCATTTTTGAGCTATGCTGTCCCCAGACTGACACACAGACACGACAGTTCCTCGCTGGTGCGATTGAAGATACCCTGGACGGACAGGTTGAAATATGTGACAGACTTACGTCACACCTGTATAAACTAACCGGTCTAGATCATGAACGTGGTATCTCCTTCCTAATATTTCCTTATACCTATTTGACCTTGCCACATACCTACCCACTCCAATGAAGCAATATCACTGTACTAAGAAGGAAAATCACAGGTTTGTTACGACCGGATACAAATAAGGATTAGTGTGCCACTAATGTATACGAAAAATGCGTGTTTTGTATTTGTTCAAGCGTATTAAGTAATATTTTTTAAATGTCTTCAAAGAAACACAAGACTATTGGGCAAGTGCAACTTAAATCTAACAGTTGTAGGGATAAATCGTCAAACCACGGACAACGCCGGATACTTGGTTATACTTATTTTATAAATGTTTTTATTTTCCGGGTCGTCCGGTTTTTCCCGGATGTGTGTGTGTGTGTGTGTGTGTGTGTGTGTGTGTGTGTGTGTGTGTGTGTGTGTGTGTGTGTGTGTTTTGTCATATTATAGTAATATTTTGTTGTAAATTTTTGCATTTTTGTCATATTTTTATATTTGTATTCCAGTTTCGCATATGTGCTTGCAGACGTCCCAAAGACGGATTTTTCACATCTCGTAATTCTTGTCTGTAAGCTTTCTTACAATTAACTTTCTTAGAAAAGTATGTCTCCGTGAATTTGGAGGGTAAGCTGTATTGCATAGAAAGAAACATGCGTAGGAAGTGACATTAGTATCTATGGCTGTTGTCAGGTATTCTGCCAAGGTTAATTGCTTCCATAATTAGAATTCTCACAAATGTGATCGCTCCTTTTTAAAAAGTTTAAAATGTATGTAATTTGCTGTTATAATCCTCATTTTGACTGTCCTTCAAAATGGGACATTTATTTCGTTCTGTATCAGCTCTGATTAATTGTTAAATAATTTAAGTTTTGACGATTTCGAAAATGCGTCCAAAAATTACGTCATATTTTCCAGTTTCCTCGGTCATAAGTGCTTGCATATTTCTAACATTTTTAGGTTATAAACGTCTGGGCTCTGGTTATAATTGTGTAATAGTACATTTTACAACAGCTTCATCAGTTTTTACTTGCTTGCCGAGTTTTATTTGAAGCAAGTACGAGTATTAAGGATTAAAGGAATGCACATTTCTTTGAGACCTGCACAAGGTGTATGTATGCGATTGACACGTGATTGCTCTTTCAAAGAGATTAATGGCCGCCGTGTAGGTACCTTGGTACCTACATTTAATTAACGAAAACGTCGCTTAGTTCTGTGTGCGCGCGCACGTGCGCGTGTAACACGGATTTGATAGAAGCGTGAGGTATCAGTAGATTTGACCCCTGGACACGAAAGCATAATCGTGAAACCGGTTCTAGCTTAAACCACTTTCCCTAGTCAGTTCATCGTGATGCTGCGTCGACGTTGAGGATTATTATCTCCTCCTCCTTCCTTATTAAATGCTAAAAATCATCGAAACTGTGACAAGAAGTTGACTGAAACGTTGCGCGTTTGCTCTGATTGAATCAGATGTCAATGACTCATGCATTGTCGGGCGGGCGGGGTCGCGAGGGAGTGCCTCTTAACCTATTCGCTTGAGGAAGAACATGCCATAAGGAAAATTGTATTCCTGCTAACTCTAACATAACTTTCACAGCAAAGAAAACTTAAAAAATATCTGACGTATTCGCATGCATTTCCTTACCCACTCCTCTTAAAGCTATTCTTACAAAATCCTGTTCTTTTATCTACTTCTTGGCAATCGCGATCAACGTTCACTATACATCTACAACTATACGAATATGTTGTTGTTCTTAGCTAATGCTGGATTACTAACAATGAAGTCATTAATCCTCTTGCTCTTTTTTTTTTTTTTTTTTTTTTTTTTTTTTTTTTTTTTTTTTTTGCGACAGCTTGGAAGTAATTACTATAATTGCTGCCCTGAAATCTGAGAGAATAACTGCTTGATGAAAATGTGAAATTCTGTACAAAAGATTTTATAGGGCCATTCGAATTGCTTCAATTTCTGCATCAAAGTTAGTAGTTCCATAACTTAAAGATTTGTAATAGGAAAACAGGTGACATGTGACTCCAGCACCTGCTCCATCTCCATTGCTCCACCCTAAACTACTCTTTAAATGGAAAATTTTTCGAAAATTTTGATATTCTTGAAAATGGCTCTTACGATTTTGATTAAAATGTCATAAGTTTGAGATATTTGTATGACAAATGAAATGTATATCTTGAATTTTCAGGCTATATTTTCATTATACATGTAGTCGTATTTACTCTGGACGACTTTTGCATAACTGGTAAACCGTTAGAGATAGACCAAATCATACTATACAAAAAATGTAGATCTTGCTAAAATACACAATTTATGTCCCAATAAATTTTCTTGTAGGTTGAACCATTTCGGAGATATTGCTTGTTATGTGTGTGAGTTTCGGAAAACTTAAGTGAAATGGGTCATCGTTGTTCATTTTTTTATATGTTAGGTGTGCAAAGACAACAGAATCTCAAAGCTTTAAAACATTTGACTATCGCATAAAGCCTTCTGTATTCTAACATTCCCCTTGTACCTACAAGGAAATAAGCAATAAGATAATTTGTACAAATGTTTATCTCAACTAACACGAAGAAGATACAGGAATGAGAGTTCAGAAGAATGGTTAGTACAAGAGTAGAGAAAGTCATGTGAGTATAACATATCAGATTTATTTTATAATGTGCGTAATTTAAAGGTGAGTTTTAACACTGTAATGCCACAAATACTCGTAACTACAAACTTAAAACGGTGTGACCGTCACTGTAGGCACATTCTTGCTCCGTTCGCTTCAAACTTGTAATGCTTACCTCTATACGTATAATGAACGTGGTTCACGTTCGCTGCACTTGGTCAACCTACACACAGTTACGATCTGGTCGTTAAATATCTCGACAACACACGGTTTGAGTGTTTGGTTATTAAGTGAAACGCGTTGAATGATTTTTGTTTATTTCTAAACCTGCAAAGTTAATTTACCTTAATAGAATGGCCGATCAAAATGAATGTTCGCAAAGTGTAATTAAATTTGATTTGACCAAATCTATTCTCAAAATCCACTACCTTTTTTACGAAAAACTATTTTAAATGTAATAGATGCAGCTGTCAAACGATAGGTCCACCAAGAACGCCATATATTGAAAGGAATCCGAAGTGGCAACTCCCATTTAAGTTAGCACTTTTGATTTTTTTTCGATTTTTCGGCTGTTTTTTTTTTTTGGGGGGGGGGGGTTTCCCCAATGTTCTTTTTTTCTAAACCATTCCAGTATTGAAGCGAAGAAAACAAACAGACAGACACACAGGCAAACAGACAGGCAGGCAGACAGACAGGCAAGTAGGCAGACAGAAGGCATGCAGACAGACAGGCAGACAATAGACAGACAGGCAGACAGGCACACAGACAAGCAGGCAGACAGAAGGCATGCAGACAGACAGGCAAGTAGGCAGACAGAAGGCATGCAGACAGACAGGCAAGTAGGCAGACAGAAGGCATGCAGACAGACAGGCAAGTAGGCAGACAGAAGGCATGTAGACAGACAGGCAAGTAGGCAGACAGAAGGCATGCAGACAGACAGGCAATAGACAGACAGGCAGACAGGCACACAGACAAGCAGGCAGGCACACAGGCAGACAGAAGGCATGCAGACAGACAGGCAAGTAGGCAGACAGAAGGCATGCAGACAGGCAGGCAGACAATAGACAGACAGGCAGACAGACAAGCAGGCAGATAGACAGACAAGCAGGCAGATAGACAGATAGAAAGACAGGCACACAGAGAGAGAAGCAGGCAGATAGACAGATAGACAGACAGGCACACAGACAGACAAGCAGGCAGATAGACAGATAGACAGACAGGCACACAGACAGACAAGCAGGCAGATAGACAGACAGACAGGCACACAGACAGACAAGCAGGCAGATAGACAGAAAGGCACACAGACAGACAAGCAGGCAGATTTACAGATAGACAGACAGGCACACAGACAAGCTGGCAGATAGACAGAAAGGCACACAGACAGACAAGCAGGCAGATTTACAGATAGACAGACAGGCACACAGACAGACAAGCAGGCAGATAGACAGATAGGAAGACAGACAGACAGACAGGCAGGTCGGAAGGCAGGTAGACAGACAGAATGACAGACAGGTAGGAAGACAGACAGACAGGCAGACAGAGAGGTAGGAAGACAGGCAGACAGGCAGGTAGGAAGACAGACAGACAGACAGGTAGGAAGACAGGCAGACAGACATGTAGGAAGACAGGCAGGTAGGAAGACAGACATACAGACAGGCAGATAGACAGGTAGACAGGCAGGTAGGAAGACAGGCAGACAGACAGGCAGGCAGGCAGGTAGACAGGCAGGAAGACAGGCAGACAGACAGGCAGGTAGGAAGACAGGCAGACAGACAGACAGGCAGGTAGGAAGACAGGCAGGCAGGGAGACAGACAGGCAGATAGACAGGTAGACAGGCAGGTAGGAAGACAGACAGACAGACAGGCAGGTAGGAAGACAGGCAGGCAGGGAGACAGACAGACAGGCAGGTAGACAGGCAGGCAGACAGACAGGCAGGCAGACAGACAGGCAGGTAGGAAGACAGGCAGACAAACAGGCAGGTAGACAGGCAGGCAGACGGACAGGCAGGTAGGAAGACAGGCAGACAGGCAGGTAGGTAGGAAGATAGACAGACAGGCAGGTAGACAGGCAGACAGACAGGCAGGTAGGAAGACAGGCAGACGGACAGGCAGGTAGGAAGATAGACAGACAGGCAGGTAGACAGGCAGACAGACAGGCAGGTAGGAAGACAGGCAGGGAGACAGATAGACAGACAGGCAGGTAGGAAGACAGACAGACAGGCAGACAGACAGGCAGACAGACAGGTAGGAAGACAGGCAGACAGGCAGGTAGGAAGACAGACAGACAGGCAGGTAGGAAGACAGACAGACAGGCAGACAGACAGGTAGGAAGATAGGCAGACAAACAGGCAGGTAGGAAGACAGACAGACAGGCAGGTAGGAAGACAGGCAGGCAGACAGACAGGTAGGAAGACAGGCAGGCAGGGAGACAGACAGACAGGTAGGAAGACAGGCAGACAAACAGGCAGGTAGACAGGCAGGTAGTAAGACAGGCAGGTAGGAAGACAGGCAGACAGACAGGTAGGAAGACAGACAGACAGGCAGGTAGGAAGACAGACAGACAGGCAGACAGACAGGTAGGAAGATAGGCAGACAAACAGGCAGGTAGGAAGACAGGCAGACAGACATGTAGGAAGGCAGGCAGACAGACAGGCAGGTAGGAAGACAGACAGGCAGATAGACAGGTAGACAGGCAGGTAGGAAGACAGGCAGACAGACAGGCAGGCAGGTAGACAGACAGACAGGCAGGTAGGAAGACAGGCAGACAGACAGGTAGGAAGACAGGCAGGCAGGGAGACAGACAGACAGACAGGTAGGAAGACAGGCAGACAAACAGGCAGGTAGACAGGCAGACGGACAGGCAGACAGACAGACAAGCAGGCAGACAGATAGACAGAGACAGACAGGCAGGTAGGAAGACAGGCAGACAGACAGGTAGGCAGACAAACAGGCAGACAAACAAACAAATAAATAATATGTATTTATTTATATATCACCTTTAACATCAAAGGTTCTTAACCTCTTGAAACAACTGCTCAATAGCAATGGTGTTCACTCGCTTAACAGGGTTTTGAACTTTGCGTTTCTATTATTTTCGATTAACTTAAATTAAATACACACACGCACGCACACATACACATTTACACATCCATTCATACTTCCAGACTCTAGGGGTGAGGGGGAATAATTTAGTTAAGGAAATGGCCTTAAAGATGAGATCAATCCAAATTCTGGTGCGAGTGACTGATTACGCATCAAGTTCTGACCGACCGAGTGACTCAGGGAATGGTCTGACCTCGAAACCCGGTGCAAGCTGGTGTACAATCTGCTGTTTTTCACCTTACGTGCGTTCCGACAGACAACACGTCATTAGAAATAAGAGCTAACCGGAGCATGGTTAGCTTAGTATATTGAGTATTCATGCCTGAGAAAAAAATATAGCAAATTTTCGGGAGCATTTGACGGTATAATGGGAACGGAAGCAATTTACTCGCCCTATTTGATTACTAACTGGTTTTGATATTATTATACACTTTATTTATTATAAATATCTTAATTTTAATCACATTTCTTAAAACAGTGAAAATTAAGAAGCTTTTCTTTTTCTATAAAACCAATTTAAAAACTGAATGTGCCGGTTTGCAAGTTATAGATGATAAAAAAATTCGCAGAGCAAACAACTGTAATCATACATTTTAAATATTATTTAATTTCTACTTGTATCCCCTAGTACAGTTAATTTAGTGAGACGAATGCAGAGGTGTCGATTAGAAGCATTTTTTCCACAGATAAAATCTTGGATGAATTTCCTTGGCATTATTACACGATCCTAACAAAAGCAATGTCAGACTTGGGTACATATGTTGTGAAGATGAGAGCGACCGACCGACCGACCGAGAAGCATGAGCACGGACGGAGCCGGCATTTTCCACCTTCTCCAGGAGAGAGAGAGAGAGAGAGTGCCGAAAGTTGCAGTTCGGCTGCTGCTGACGTCTTCAAACAAAACAAAACACAAACTGTTAACTTAAGAGTTTGACAGATATCTTACCGGAGGAGGCGCCCAAGTCGGAGAGGACCACTGCCGTGTAGGTCGATAAGACGGCGACAATCAACAACTTCACCATCTTGAGGAGCACAGGAAGACAGCAAGACTTTCACAAAGAGCAGGCAGGAGGTGCCCCTGAGCGAGCGTTTACCGTTACATCGCGACCTGTACACATGACGTCACCAGCAGTAGCGGCGGCGGCGGCGGCGGAGAACGCTAAAATATATGCAACAATACCCGCAATGCTTCCTCACACACTACATAGAGAGCAGCACCTATAACCTATTTTTACTTTCTCTACTGGTAAGTAAAGCAAGTATTGTACTCCACCCAAAAATTTGATATCGACATTTTACCGGAAATACATGCTTTGAGGTCCTCTGAATCTAAAAAAGGAAGTTTTAGAAAAAGGTCCGCGCGCGCGCGCGTGTGCCTGTCAGTCTGTGGACAACATATCTCAAAAACGATAAGTCGGTTAAAAACCAAAGTTGGTATTTAAGTTTGTCTTTCAAGGATGCAACATGAAGATTTTGAAGAAAATTGCTTCACCATAAACTACCCTTTACACGGAAGATTTTTCGAAAATGTTGATTTTTGAAAATGGCTCTAACGATTTTGATTAAAATACCACATGTTTAAGATATTTTTATGACAAATGAAATGTATATCCTGAATTTTCTGACTGTAGCCGCTGTAATAGTATTTATTCTGGGTGACTTGAAGAACTAGTATACCGTGAGAGATAGACCGAATCTTAACTTAACGCCCGTCGCCGCTGCCAGCAACAGGTCACCACGTTGGCTCTGTTAGTCATAGTCTGTGGTCAGTCAGTCTATCACTCAACAGAGTGAGTGAGGAGAAGTACACACTGGCTCACACTACTTGTTTCTTTTCCATCCAACCTCGGTTTCCTGTCACTGCATTGCTCGACGGTTCCACAAGCGGCCGACGAAGTAAGCAGTAGGGCAATGGTCGCTCGGATGGCTAGACATCCAAGATCTGACACATCCCACCGCCAGTAACAGCACAGGAAGCCAACCTGCACCATCAGAGACATAACACTAAAGCTTACGAAACTAGACAAAGCTATACCACCTCACGGGTACATCCGTAATTAAACGGATAGGTACCATGGCCACCTGAGTTAACCCAGGCGACTCGTACTCACTCCTGGACTCCTCCTGGATTCGCAGGCTTGGAGTTCAGTCACAGCCGCCGCAGAGACAACATGGCAGGAAGAAGAGAGACATCGCAGCAGTTCAAGAACCCTCCGAAGCGCCTTCGGCGGAAACTGAAAACGCCAGCGCCGCCCCTGCCTCACAGCCAGCCTCCTCGCCAACTCCATCTCCGTCTACGCCGTCAGAGCGCGGTCTCTTGAGGAGTATGACCCCAGAAAACGCTGCTTCAGGTCGTATAAGGTACCCGCATCCAGGCTTGCGGGCACGCTCCATAACCAAGGAGACAACCCACCAGCAGCTAAAGCTGAGCTCCAGTACAGTCCCAACAAAGAGTTGTTCGGCTCTAAAAAATTAACCCCTATCAAAATTATAAATTAAAAGCCTTAAAACTTTTAAAAGAATTAATTGTAAAACGTTTTTCTTCCATCAGAATGCAGGCATTACTGTATCCCGTGAGTCATCTGTCAAGGGGCACAACAGCTTCCTTCTATAGGTATCAAATTAACCTAAAAACGCCACCCTTATTTCCCCTTCCCAATATTTATCGTATCTGCGGTTAAACCCCATTGGGGTGGGTACGCAGCAAAATTCATAGGACTGAACCTCAGCCTGCCAGCAGCTCGTCGTCGTCATTTGGGACCAAGTTAGATTCATATGGGCAGAGGTTACGGGGCTTCAGAAAATTCGACGTGCGCACCGGGTAGCCCTTACACCGGCGCACACCCTGGAGCAAAACCCGTCTTTCTGGGACCCGTTCTCTTTTTTCCTATAGGCCGGACACCCCTCGTGTGGGTACTCGATTCTAGCTTCCCGGGGGCGTAGATTTCAAAACTGTGTTTGTCGTCCACCTCCCTCCTGTACGGGCCAAGTTCGATTCGTGTGTTATTTCACTCATTTGTCTATCTTGAACGAGTCGACTTTTATCACAATCGGATGCTTTCAGTCAAAACAACTGCAGTGGCGGCTCGTGAGTCGCCAATTTGGGAGGTCGGCACAATACATTTTCAGAACCAACACGTATTTACATGACAGTTAATTCTGATTTTTACCAGAAAATATGTGAAAAGAAAACAAACCATACAAAACAAAAGACTGTCATGCAGGACTTTCCATCTGCTCATTAACTGCACCTCCTTCACATCAGGTGTGCAACATTACAGTACTAATTACCAAACAGCAATAACAGTAAAACGCTTTTTTACTTTCTCTACTGCGTATAATAAGTAGAGGAGGTTGTATTCCACCCAAAAATTCGATATCGAGATTTCACCGGAAGTACGTTTTAAGACACCCTAAATAAAAAAAAAGCATTTTTAGAAAAATATCTGTGCACGCGCGTCTGTGGACAGCATAACTAAAAAATCTGATGTGTTGCACTCACATGACTTTCTCTACTCTTGTACTAACCATTCTTACAAACTCTTATTCCTATATCTTCTTCGTGTTAGTTGAGATAAACATTTGTACAAATTATCTTATTGTTTATTTCCATGTAGGTACAAGGGGAATATTAGAATACAGTAGACTTTGAGCGATAGTCAAATCTTTCTAAGCTTTGAGATTCCGTTCTCTTTGCACACTTAACATATAAAAAAATGAACAACGATGTGCCATTTCACGAAAGTTTTGTTTTCCGAAACTCACACACATAGCAAGGAATATCTCCGAAATGGTTCACTCTACAAGAAAATTTATTCGACATAAATTGTGTATTTTAGCAAGATCTACATTTTTGTACAGTATGATTTGGTCTATCTCTAACGGGTTACCAGTCATGCAAACGTCATCCAGAGTAAATACGACTACAGGGGCTATAGCCAGAAAATTCAAAATGTACGTTTCATTTGTCAAGTTTTTTTTTTTTTTTTTTGAATTAACGTCCTCCAACATTATGTCATATCGGACGAGTCGTTTGTCAAGAAAATATCTAAAAAATATCGCATTTTCGCGTTTTTTTCAAACTCGTTAGAGCCATTTTCAAGAAAATCAACATTTTCGAAAAATTTTCCATGAAAATGGTAATTTACGGTGGGGCTATTTTCTTCAAAATGTTCATTTCGAATCCTTGAAAGAAATTAAACTTAA
>CM060968.1:8199955-8302455 GCA_030765045.1 Tenodera sinensis
TTTTTATATGTTAAGCGTGCAAAGAGAACGGGATCTCAAAGCTTTAAAAGAGTTGACTATCGCACAAAGCTTTCTGTATTCCCATATTCCTCTTGTACCTACAAGGAAATAAGCAATATAATAATTTTTACAACTGTTTATCTCAACTAACACGAAGAAGATATAGGAATAAGAGTTTGAATAGTACAAGAGTAGAGAAAGTCATGTGAGTGTAACATATCAGATTTTTAAATATTATATTCATGCACATTATTTGCATGTTAATAAGACTTGAATTTCGGTAAGTTGATTTACACTGTTGAAGGTTTAGCTGTTTTTTTTATGTAGGTGCAAGGACATAGACATTTTTAATTAGATATCCACAGTGCAACAGTGGCCTAACCTTCCCCGATACACTATTTGCAATATTGATGCCATCTGTAAGGTTTTCACATGAACTGTCTTCCCCCTATATGGTTTAAACTAAAACCACCAAAACTCATTCCTTATATTACATTAAGCTACAAATGTTACTTTGTACAATACTTTGTACATGAGTGAGCAAAGAAAATCATTTTTATATAGCACATCAGATTTTTATCATTAAAATATATGCTGTGCATATTTTAATACATTAAACAACTATAAATAAATGTTCCGCCTTTCATAGATGACCACAGTGACCAAAACTAGAACAAATTTGATTTGAGGCTGTAAAATAATGTGATAAACTGTAAATTACGTTTATTTGTGAAATATCATCAAAGTATTGTACAATTGCAAGGTTATTCCAGCACGGGCCGATTGCTCCTTTTCTTTAAAATGGGAAAGAAATATTGTCCCTCTTTCCCGAATGTGAAAGAAGCACTGCATAGCTATGCAGGAAGGGTCATTAGCTTTCGTTCATGTTATACCTGAATTTCAGTACGGTTTGGGATAAGGCGGTGCACACTCTTTGACAAAACAAAGGTCATTGTATTTCGCTTCCTTTTTTCTTTCTGTTTATCTTAAAAGGGTAGGAGTCGTTCTGTCTCAGCCATGGTGCATTTAAAATGGCACGAACTATATAACAAAAACGTGCCGAATTGCCCTATGAGATGCATTTTGTGGTACGTGTCAACGCGCTAATTTTTAAGACAGAAAATTGCGTATTTTCTGAAAAACACATGTTGAAGTCACGCCTATGCAATTATTTCGACGAAACACAGAACAATATTTTAAATAATATCTTTATGTGATTCACTATACTGACCAATCTGGTGCCCCAATTTCGCGCTCCAGGACAGTTGCAAACAATGTTATTTTCGATCTCCTAGTATAGATGTTATTTGGAAATACAAGTGCTCCTAAGTGAACATCAGCATATCAAAATTATTTTTTCTGTCAATTAATTTTAATTGAATGTCACATGCCTTGCTTTGGATCTACGAACTCTATTTTCACTTAAATTACACCCCAAGTGCTGTACAATGTGCAGTGATTATAGCTGCAATGGTTTAAGTGATGTTCACATGTTTTTCATGTGCAGATCAGTGTGCCCTTAAGGCACATTTCTAACTTCAGTTTCTACCGATGTGCACAGAATTTTAGTTAGGGGTACCTATCGCTTTTGGGTGCTATAGCTTAAAGCGGGGAAAAAATTGAAAGGGTAAATGGAGAGATTTTGTGTCTATATTATGGAATTATATAATAAGGTAAATTTCCCAGTGAGAAAACGGATATTTTAAAAGGTTAAGAATTTTGAGTGAAGGAATTCGACGTTATATTTGCGGGATTCCATGGCTTTAATGTTTCAAAATGTGCTGGAGTGATGAAAGTACTTACTGGCATGATTTTCTCTAAATTTCCTGAATTGGATGAAAGAATTGTTTCCCTATACGTCAGGACCCGCACTTTCATTAGGATACGGCATTTAAATAACAAATTAAAAGCTGTAACTATGACAAAAAGGAACGCGAGGAAGTATCAGCAGTGGACTTCAGCTACTTCTGCAACAACATGATGACCAAATGTAAGTCTACTTTTAAGATCAAACAATAATTTGTTACTTCTTATTTTGATTGTAGTTTCGGTGGCGGTGGTAAAATTGGTTTGTAATTAGTAGAATGTGTTGACAAACGTTTCTAATATGTTTTCGTTAAGGTATCTTTTATATCACACATCACTGTATTTTGGTACACTTTATTAATTACTGTTTAAGTGTTTACGCAATGGAACTGTCAGTCAATGCTTTAAATGGTATATGTCGAAACGGGTTTAAAGCGCTCACTTTCAATTGCTGTCTGAACTGCGCGCGCTCTCCGACCTCCAATTGCTTGCAACCAATGGCAGCAATTGTGCCGGCCGGAGTGGCCTATCTTCTTTCTCTAGTTACTGCTAGTTACCTTGGTACCGACAACAAATATGGCTGACGCTAACGGTTGTAGTGATACTTCAGATAGCGAAAATAGACTAAATAATGCAGAATTGGTGGAAAACCGTGGCAGAAAACGTATTAGACGACAAGAATCGTGGGGTAGAAGTATCAGAAAAAGAAATTCGTGAGAGGAATATGTCGGCAGGACAGCGAAGAAAGTCAGAAAAGGCAAGCAAGGGCCACCATGTGCTATGAACAAAGGTGCTACGAGTGTTGAAGGAAGAAGGTAAAGCCACATTTAAATAATTTTGGGAACTGTGTGACTTTAGTTTGCAAAATGCACATATCAGTGGATGTGTGAAATGAAGGAAAGATACGGTGCTAGCGGTGACCAAAATAGTTGTGTTTCAATAGAGGGTCACGACAAGAGAGTTTGCAAACAGGTATTTCGGATCGGTATTTCTATCATTGCATGGTATTAGTAACGACATACTTTCGAGGGCAGTTGAAAAGAAACAGACTGAAGGGACCCCAAAATCCGATGGTTGTTGCAAACATGGAAACAGACCAAATAAAACAACATTTACAACAATTTAGTTGTAAATCACATTCATAGCTTTCCATTGTGTGAATGTCATTATTAGAGTTATGATGTTTATGACCTGAAAGAATGGAAAACATGACTGCAAATATGCCTTTAAAATCGCTAAATATGACCAAAAAATCCAAAAATATGACCTAAAAGAACGCATTTTCTTAAAACGAAATTCTCATTCAAAACTTTTAATGATACTAAAGTGTACACCATGTACACCATCCCACAGCAGCTTCATAGCATTGCCAAAAAGTATAGCAATTGTAGAATGGTTTGCTGCTTCAAGTGCTTCACAATCGAGCAAAAATATGTCACCAGGGCGATCAGGAAATAGTGTGACAACAATAACATTTGTAACATATCTTCCGCAAGCGTCTGTAGTTTCATCTATTGAAACCCAAATCTTATTGTTGCCTACAATGTTTCCGATTTTTTGCACCGTACTTTCATAACACGCAGGCACATAATTTTTTCTCAATGTAGATTCGTTTTGAACAGTGTGACTTGTGTGTTTTTCCTTAAACTTTATGAACTGTTCGTTGTTTACCTTAGGGGTGTTGGCAGAGACCATCATCTCACACAGGTCCTTGGAGAAATTCGACACTTTTCTGGATGTCGAAGGGGCTGTTGCATTGTCTCGTTTCTTGAGCTGATTGTTTATGCTGTTCACATGTTTGACTGTGTTACAATGCTGCTGAACATTTTATTGTTTTGCAGATGTCACTTTCACTTCACATGCTTTGCAGTAGAGAATCTTCCCGTCAGTGCTGAAATGTTCTCCAAACTCTATAACAAAACTTTTGAGTTTTACGCTTTCGGAACATTTAACTTTTGGCATGTTAATGCTTCCATATACGACTTCAAATGTGAACTGAAATGAAAAGCAACAAGCAGGGACGGAAAAGGGTTAGCCGGCATTGTGATCTTAGTATCTGCGTATTACCCGCACTGTTATTGTCCCTTCACTTCACATTCCACTTACAGCCAAACCAAAATATTAATGACTCTTTCCCGGAAAAATGTTAACTTGACCATTCAGGGCATTTATTGCATAATTGTATTCATTAAGCGAAATATGACGAAATTTGACAGAATGATTAAAATATAACCAAAACCATAGAAATGACTGATCAAAAGCGAAATATGTCAGAAATGATCAAAATAAGACCAAAACCATAAAAATGGTAAAAATATGACTTAATATGCAAAATAAAAACTGTCTAATTAGGATTAAAAATGTCAAATTTGTGCTTAATTTGTATTTGCGGTGAGAATGGGTGTAAGGACAAAACTATGACATGTCATAAACATCTGAATCCTAGTCATTATTCTAGACCAGCCACAGCCAACTCGCATGTGTTGAACTACAAGCACCGTGTTGCCTCAGTTTGTGCTTTGCGTGGTAGCAGTCTGTACTTCAGTGTCAGTTTGATATGGAAGGGCACTCATTAAAGCGAAGGGCACCCATGCCGACGCATTATTTCAATCCCGAATGGGAAGCTGAGTACTTCTTCATGGAATGTAGCAGCAGTGTTATTTTCTTAATTTGCCAGAAAAAAATTGCAAGTGCTGAAACGATTTAATCTTCAGCGACCATTTAATACATTGCATGCTAATGATTATTCAGCCCTAGAAAAAGAACAACGCACTGCAGAGATACAAAAGCTCAGAGAAAAGGTCAAATAGCAGGAAGAGGAACAGGAAGAAGGGGATGGCAGAAACCTCAGTTTATGTGAGTTACAAGATAGCACTAGAAATTGCCAGATCTTCTAGTAGTTTTTCTGATGGTCCACTTATTAAATGATGCACGCTTATAGCTGCAAGTAAATTCACCCCTGTCAGTGTTCGCCAGTTCGAGAGGTCAGTCTGTCACCTCATACTATTTCACGCAGAGTTCAAGATCTGGCGGACAACACTTACGCACAACTTATTGAAAGAGCAAGAGAAGTCGTTGCATTCTCTATTGCCATTGATGAGAGCACTGACTTATCAAGTATTGCTCCATTATATATTTTTATTTGTGGAGTAAGTCAAAATTTGGAAGTTGTGGAAGAAATGCTAGATCTGGTGCCAATAAAAGGCACAACAACAAGATCAGACATTCTGAATTGTGTAGTAGAAGTTGTGGAGAATGCAGGGATTCCAAGGGATACACTCATATCAGTAGGCACTGATGGTGTCCCAGCTATGGTTGGTTCACACAGCGGATTTGTGACCCTCCTGAAAAATAAACTAGCAAAAGAAATAACAGCAGTCCATTGCATAGTTCATCAGGAAAACTTATGTGCCAAAATACTGAATGTAAACAATGTAGTGAGTCTGGTTGTGAAGATAGTAAACAAACTGAGGTCCGACGGTGTAAAACACGAGACAATTTAAAAGCTTCTTAGAAGATTTGGAGCATGAGTATGGTTATATACTGTATCATACAGCAGTTAGGTGGCTCAGTCGAGGCAAGGTTTTAAGCAGATTCATTGAATCATTGGATGAGATACGTTTGTTCATGGAAAGGAAGCAGTGATTCTGAAGAAAGTGCAGGAAGTGGGTACAACAGTGAATGCGAGAGCGAGTGAATAGCTGACCAGAGCAGACAGTGCACTGAAGGAGAGGCAACCCAAAGGGCAGTGAAGGGAGAAACCAGAAGAGCTTCAGTTTCGATAAGCCATGCCTCCACCGTTATTTTGTTTGCAGTCTACCTATAATGATATTGTGAGTGAGTATGTGTACATGGAAATATTCAATACTAAGTTCAATCTCACTTTTTCCACACCATCTACTGACACCTGTAAAGTTTGTGATGCACTGCAAATAAAAGTTGCAGCTATTGAGGATGAGGTTGAAAAAACAAAATTGAAACAGGAATTCAATCTACATCAGTTAAAGGCATACAATAATCTCCAAGGTGATGTAGCCTATTCAAAAGCTAACACTTCAGTGAAGGTACAAAAGGCAACTCTGGACTTACAACTTTTGTGTTGATATTGCTCTTCTGGTAATGCCAATATGTATGTATGGCCAGAAAATGTTGCTGAACATGGCGCAGATGAGGCTATATCATGTTTAATGAAATATACCTTGAACATTCTTCAAAACTGTGACAAATTACTAGTTTACTCTGACAACTGTTTTGCCCAAAACAAAAATGTATCTCCTGTAAGTTTTTGGCTACAACTGATACATAAATAGTTTGTCAAAGAGATTGAACACAAGTATCTTGTTTCAGGCCACAGTTACCTGCCATGTGACAGGGAATTTTCCCTCATAGAAAAGAAAAAGAGAATGCAAAAGTATGTTTACACACCTATTGATTGGGCTGAACCAAGGCCATCTCTATCTAAACCGGCCTGGAGGCTGAAAGAGATTGTTAATTACGTCATCATTGGGGGATCATTTTTATCACCAGCATGTTTATTACGGGGATGCAACATATCAGGAATGCTAAGAAGTTGCTTGTGTCTTACAACGTGTCAGTAAACAATTAAGTGAGCGAAAAATCCAATTATAAAGTGATGTAGTTTTTAATACAAAATGCCTAGGAAGTGTTGTGTGCCGGGTTGTACCTCAAACTATAAAACAAGTGTAGAAAATTATGTTACAGTGTTAATTAAGGACAATTGAAGCTATTAACAGTGAAGCAACAAGAATCTAAAGTAAGAACAAAATTAGATAAGTGAAGTTTTTAGTTTCTAATTTTGTTCTTACTTTAGATGTTACAGTGATTTTGTTTCCAAAGGATCCACACAGGAGAGTGCAGTGGGGACGTGCTCGGACAACTTTCTCTAATCCTCAGTCCTGATAGAAACTCAAAATCATTGCATTTAAAATATTTATCCTATAAGGTGGAAATGCTTAGTGATCACAAAAAAGTAGTAAATTTGCTATTGGATGAAATTTATGTAAAACCTGCAATTTCTTATAAAGGGGGTAACATACAGGGTCTTTCAAATACACAAGAACCTGTAAAAACAGTGCAAACTTTTGTAACATCTTTAACATCCAGGAATAAGCTCTGTAACCAGCGAAAACTTTTAACAGCACAAAAGCTGCATGAAGAGATTCTTGCTGTAATTAAAGCTTTGACTGGATGTGGATTTAGGGTATTGACCTTGATATCAGACAACAACACAGTTAATAGAAACACTTTTGAGAAGCTGTGCAGTGGTTCTATTGCATTGTCAAGTACTGGAAGTAAAACATTTATTGACAGAATCAATAAATTTGGTGGTGTTTCAAAATTCATTACATGATCTTTATTTTTCAAAATAAATATTCTTTTCCCAAACCTTCTATGGGTCCATTTCATTGTTTTAATCGTTTAAACTGTGGATTTATTTCATGATTAACTGGCCTAACTTGATCTGCTACAGTTCATTTATCAATCGTTTATATTTAATATAATGTTCTTTAATTCTGGTTTGTAAATGATGTTTGGTCTTATGTTTGATCTTTTATCCTAAGGATAACATTTCAAATAATAAAAACAATCTGGCATTTGTCAATTTAGCTGTTTTGATTGTGACAGTGTTTGCATTGGTGAGCTATCTTACCACCCCTTTTTTATTTGTGTATATTAAACATGTTATCTAGTACTAGTTTTCTGCACTTGGAAATACTTTGTTCCAGAACTTTGTGTAAATGAGTCTTGTTATGTTTGCAGGAGTACAGCATCAAGTATTATCTGGAACTGGGAGCTCCTCCTAAGAAACTGGTGCTTGGACTTCCTCTGTATGGTCGCACTTTCCTTCTGAAAGAAACTGGTGCCTTGTCAGTCTTGGGGGCAGCCACAGAGGAGAAAGGGTTCCAAGGACCATATACAATAGAGGATGGCTTCATGGGATATAACAAGGTACTAAGGAATTTATTGATTTTCTTTCATGTACTTAAGCGTTCAGATACCAGATTTACTGATCCTTGATGATAAAGGTTAGCAAAATTGAAAACTATAAAGGATGAGCGAATGGTTTACATCCACTGCCAAACTCTGAGAGATCAAGGCTAAAGTATTCCTTGGAATTGTATGGCCATGGCTAACGGGATAGACAGGCTCCGGCGTGAACTGCAGTGATGTAATTCTCTTAGTCTGATCATGGCCCAATGAACCAAAATCACACTCACCTAATATATCCATATTCTAAACAGCCAAAAAAATTGCTCAAACATACAGCTTTATCATGGTGGTACACAATGTTAGCCATGTATCAGGTTACCATTACTACATAACTCCAATTTGTGCCACTGCCTGTCTTTTTCGTTAGCCATGGTATGGCCCAAATGACCTCATTGTTGACGGGCCCTCACTCCTTGGCATTGTTCTGCTCACCCATCACATCATGAGGAGGTCATGCTTGCTTGGCTTCATGGGCATCGCCAAGGGGGTGCTGCACCCCCCCCCCCCCCTCTGCCCCCCTTGGAAGTTGGTCAATGTAATGTACAACCAATTACTGGCTATTAAACTACTATTTTAATTTTAATGTAAAGATCAATTTTTATTTAGCACAAATTAATATGGTTATCTGCAACAAATATAAATTTTGACAATAAAATAATGACTTAATATTATGTGATTGCATATTTCCAACACGTGCACCCCCCCCCCCCCCCCCCCCCCCCCCCCCCCGGAAAAAAGTCTGCCGGCGCTCATGCTTGGCTTTGTATTGGCCACTGTTATTTCAGTCATAGCTACCCCCTCGGGGTGAACCATCCACTGTGAAGCATTTTCTTACCCATTGTCTACACTATTTTCTACCTTGAAATTGGCTTAATCTACCTAACGATTTACTTATTATTTTAGGAGATGACTATTTCAAACTTCTGTACTATGTTATGTAGCCATTGTTTTGTCTTGTCGCCCATGATATGTAATCTCCCCTGCCTGTATATTTCTGATTTATTTTCTAATCCATGTGCTCCCATACTTGTTTCACTTCATACTAACATCACCAAAGATAATCTTTGGCGAATTTTGTATTGTTTTCTGGGATCTTTTGAGGCCTGTTTTTCACTTTGCCTATCACAGAGTGTGGTGGCTTGATAACATGACAATAAGGGGGAAGAGAGGGGAAGTTAATGTCTTTGCTTTTTCTGAAAATTATACGGCAATACATGTTTAGGTATAACATAAATGAGAATATGTTTCCTTTATTTAAAATGATATATATTTGATACTTTCCTCAGGGGTCTCCGTCTAGGGGATATGTGAATAGCGACCACAAGGTACCCAAGCTGAGCAGAACATTACTTCCACTTACTGGTGTTTTGCTCCTCACTGTAGCTTTTCTAACTGACCTTACCTGGGCCATCTCTTCTCTTCTGACCCCGATACTATTAGGGCCCCGAGGGCTAGGGAGTCTTTATTTTTCCAACATCTCCATTTCTCTAATTTCTCTATATAATCTTAACCCCTAACATGCTGAACTGTCATGGCATGTAATACGTCCTCTGATTGGTAATCAGAGGTTATGGTAGGTGAATTTATTTTGATAACTCTCCCGGTCAGGTATGTGAGACCTGTAAACCGACAGGTGTGGTCCTCCAGATATTCTGGGGGTTGTGAGAGAGCAATGTAACTGCTAAAACATAAAAATATGGTGCTCTCTAAAAAGCGGTTACTATTACTGCTAAGAATCTTGGACATGATTGTCTGGCAAAACATTTTAACAGAATTGGGATGTATTCTTCACCACTCTGTCCTCTGTGATCTGCAAGAGGAAATGGACCAAGACCACCTTCAAATATGCCCAGCCACTTCTAGCGCCCTTCCCATCTACCAGTGAAGAATATTGGAGAGCAAGAGGATTAATGACTTCATTGTCAGAATCCAGCATTGGCTAACAACATATTTAGAATCTCTCTCTCTCACACACACACACACACACACACACACACACACACACACATACATACCACTTGTCATATATGCATGTTGGCGAGGTGCTTAAAACACCTCAATTCAATTCAGTTCAATTCTTTATCTGCTTATACACTTGTACAAACTTCAAGCATTGTCAGAGTGATAAACCTGTTTACAAAAATGTTACAACTCGTCCAATCTATACAAGTTTCTGACAGTGTTAGAAATGAACTATTTACATAGAAACCAAGTGGAAATGGCAATATTAAGTATGTAGAACTGGAGGAATATGATATATTATATACGTACATTTCTATATAGTGATTTATGATTTATGTGATATATTTGTGAAAATAAAGATAAACAACATTTTTTGTTATAATTGACTAACCATGTTAAGAAACTATAATGGTTTCAGCCCGGCCACTTCTAGTGCCCCATCCATGAGTGAAAAATATTGGAGAGCAAGAGGATTAATGACTTCATTGTCAGAAATCCGGCATTAGCTAACAACAACAATAATGGTTTCAGCAAAAGAATTGGTCGTGATGTAAGCAATGCCTAAAACTGTATCTTTCTGCTTTCTTGGTCTGATTGGAGTAGTAACGGCACTACTTTCGTAACCACGTGTTGCTAAGAGAGAAAACCACATGGAGCCTGCAACTATTATTGCCTGCCTTTGACCCACCAATCCTTCACGCCGTAGTTTAAAACATGCTATTGATTAGATAACAATTGCGTGTAACACTCTGAACTAAAAACATAACAAATATAAATTTAAAATTACTATAGGAAAAAAAGCTTTAATATACCTAATCTGAATTTGAAAGAGTTTGTATTCCATCTAGATCAGAGTTCTACTCCTCCCCTCTCCATTTATCTTTGGCATACCCAGTGACTGCTAATTAACCTAAAATTATAAATAAAACGAATGGTAACTTAACCTCCCGTGAATCAGAGATGTAAGCTTGTACAAATAGCGGATTATAAGCATATAACGATTGCACGCTCATGTGATTTGGTGAGACCAGTGGTAAACTCAGAATCTTAACGGCTATAGGCGTGGTTAAATTCCCTGTTTTTAACCTTTCACTGCACGCGGAATTTATGCTTAATGCAGATACACCTGTAAACTCTGCTGTAAAGTTAACAATATCTTTGATAGCTAAAGTGGGACATTTCTTGCATAGTTTGTGGAACTCATTGAGAATTATAACTTTTTCACCACTTGTTAGAAGCTTCCCTCTGCAATGTTTTATAAACTGCACATGGTTGGCCATGATGGTTCACTGACACTCACCATCCCGCTTCCAAAGCTGAGCAGCAGAAGCCAGTCTGCGCATGTTTTTGCTCAATTTCTGATTAAGTGCAATTAATTACTTTAGATTAATTTTATTGCAGTTCTACAGGTACAATAACACACTAAGCATACCATTGTTACATAATACAGAGAATGTCCATTAGTTTTTGTTACTATTGAGCGAACTACCTTGTAGCCGATGTACCTTGTATCACACGGCATTAGCCAATGAACGTACACTTTCATTGTATTTATACACGCGCTTCTGTTTACATCACAACCAGTTCTTTCGGTGAAATTAGTATAGAGATAAATATAATTATGTATATGGTTTACCTTAATGTGACAAACATATCATGGCAATAAAATTGTGTTATATTTTTGTTTAAATTGCTGTTGTATTCCTATGATCACCAATTGGTTAATAAAGGTATATTAACCAATTATAGTTTGAGTTAGAGGGAAAACATGCTGCTTTATTTGATTTATTTTTGTTTGTATGCAGCAACAAACATTCATATCATTGTGAGAATGGAGTTCTGTTTACTTTTTTCTTATGAAGATCTAAAAATGATAGATTTGCAAAGATATCATAGTTTCTGATCATATGATAATAATGATAATCATGATGATAAATATATTACATTCAATTGAGGTTTGATTGTTAATTACTACTGAAATAAATGTTGCTATTTTGCTACTGCTGAGTGCTGTCTTTTGTCTGCTGTGGTGCCTGATTGTCTTGTGTTTGTTACAAGGAATGTGTTGTACCTGTCTCATTGGAAGGAAACATACTTGAGAATTAGACCTTTAAGAATAAGATACCTTAAAATATCACTGTCTAAAAATGTTTGTTTATTTGAGAGGTAGAACTGGAACTTAAAAATTCGATGCCACAGCTGGGATTTGAACTACTTGGTGGGTGCTGTAACCATTAAGCTACTGTAACAACCTGCCAGAATGACATTGAATTCTCAAACCAGTTCCCAGCTGTGGCATTGAATTTTTAAGTTCCAGTTCTACCACTCAAACATTGCCCACATTGTAAATTTGTTGGCATAAATAAATAATAATGTTTGTTTATTGTTTAGGTCTGTAGTGATGTGAATAAGCCAAACTCTGCTTGGAAAAGTTGCTGGGACGAACACTCCTCTACGCCATATGCAGTTCAAGACAAGGTCCTCACTTACGATGACACTAAGAGCATCGCTGAGAAGGTACGTGTACACTCTTAACTTATGTATATAGGGTAAGTAAATATCTGCTCCTTCTGTTTGAACATTTTAATGAACATATCTTCCTTTAATCCATAAGTTTATTATAATACTATGACAAAAATGACAAAGGTCGAGTTCAATGACTTCTTTCTCGCTTGATTTTCTTCCAAACCTTCTGCACAAATACACAGATCTCTTTTACTGACGTTAGCACAGTCTACAGTTTTTTATAATATTATAATTTCCAACTGTTTTCTCCTGAACTTGCTCACTACTTTCATTGTGTTCACTTTCTCTGTCTCTCATACACTAAGTCTGATGATACAACCACTTAACATGCATAACTACATTGCTATCTTCCTTCGCCACACATGGCTGACACACAAACTCAAACTAAGGTCTGTCCTATAACTATCTACCAACTCGTTGCCTTGTCTCCTTATATAGGATCTCAAAATTAGACCAACAAACTTTGGCAGCTGATAGATAACATTATTTTAAAATAAGGAAAAACTGAAGCTAGTAACAGTGAAGCAACAGAATCTAAGATAAGAACAAATGAGAAACTAAAAGCTTTACTTATCTTATTAAAGGCATCATTTTGGAAACAGAAAATGGATGCCTTCCGTTCCTAGATTTAAAAATTAAACAACATAACAATAAATTGAATTTTGGCATTATAGAAAATTGACTCATACTGATAATTATATAAAACATAAAAGTTTTAATCCTTTTTTTTAAGAAAACTTCTGTGTGTGTGTGTGTGTGTCTGTCAGTCTGTGGACAACATAACTCAAAAACCAAAAGTTGGTTAGGAACCAAAGTTAGTATTTAAGTTTAATGTCTTTCAAGGATGCAACACGAAGATTTTGTAGAAAATAGCCCCACCCTAAACTATCCTGTACGTGGAACATTTTGATTTTCTTGAAAATGGCTTTAACGGTTTTGATTAAAATGCCTTGTGTTTAAGATACTTGTATGACAAATGAAATGTATATTTTGAATTTTCTGGCTATAGCCCATGTAGTCCTGTTTACTCTGGATGACTTTTGAATAACTTGTAAACCATAAAAGGTAAGCAAATTCTTACTATACAAAAAATGTAGATCTCGCTAAGACACACAATTTATGCCTGAAAAATTTTTTTTATAGAGTGAACCATTTTGGAGATATCCCTTGTTATTTGTGTCAGTTTCGGAAAACTTGAAACTTTTGTGAAATGGGACATCGTTCATTTTTTTTATATGTTAAGCGTGCAAAGAGAACGGAATCTCAAAGCTTTAAAAGGCTTGACTATCGCTCAAAGCCTCCAGTATTCCCATATTCCCCTTGTACCTACAAGGAAATAAGCAATAAGATAATTTGTGCAAATGTTTATCTCAACTAACACAAAGAAGATACAGGAATAAGAGTTTGTAAGAATGGTTAGTAAAAGAGTAGAGAAAGTCATGGGAGTGCAACACATCAGATTTTTTAATCTATCTTATTCAATGCACTGCAGTGGTATTCAGCATTATGCAAGGAATTTTGGGTTTAGTTTTCTATGAACTGGTAGATTAAACCTTTTATTCACTTAATCTATTTTATTAGAATAGTTAATGTATTGTTACTACATGACAGGCATGGTAAGGGGGTGATTATAGCTGACAAAAGGGTTAACAATTAGCCAGTTCTCTCTCTGGTACTGATATTTCTTGTTAACATCAGTCAGCAATGCATCCTCTGTTGTTAGAATAAGTCTTATTTATGAATCACAATAACATTGATCACAACAGGTAATTGCCCACATACAAAATAAGCTACTTTTACAGCAGTAAAACAAAAAAAGCTAATATGTTGCACTCACATGACTTTCTCTACTCTTGTACTAACCATTCATACAAACTCTTATTCCTATATCTTCTTCATGTTAGTTGAGATAAACATTTGTACAAATTATCTTATTGCTTATTCCCTTGTAGGTACAAGGGGAATATTAGAATACAGTAGGCTTTGTGCGAGTCAAATCTTTTAAAGCTGTGTCACTATATGAAGGTTTTGAAATTCGGTTCTCTTTTCATGCTCAAGAGATAAAACAGTGAATAGCCATCTTCTATTTGAGAAAAGTATCAGTATTGCAAAACTGGTACAAATAACAAGGAAAATCTTCGAAATGGTTCACTCTACAAAAAAATGCATTTGGACGTAACTTGTGTTATATGGAGATCTACATTTTTGTATGGTAAGGTTTGCTATAATAAGATCCAAGGATCACTTTAGAAATGTAAAAAACAAACAGTTGAAAAAATCAGCAGTTGCCAACAACCTTTGGACAGAAAACCACCTGCCTGAACCAAAGCTCCTCAAACATGTAATGGGAAAACAAAAGTTGTCCACGTGGGAACAAATGTTAATTTTGAAAAACAGAAACAGAGTGTTGAATTTTGACATCGCCGAGAAAGATATCTTCAGCAAGTTCCTTGAACCACCACCAGAGGAGACCTCAGAGAAAATATCACCATCCACATTAGGAAGAACCAGTCGATGTCCAGTTGATAATGAAGGAAAGTTAACCCTCCGAAACATGTTCCAGTAAAATATAAGTAATCCAATGTCTGGAGGCTGATTTGAGCTTATTGGCAAACCCAGGTTGACGGTACGTCCACGTATCAGCATACATGTAATGGAGGGGCTCACAGGTGAAACATGGGAGAAGGGGCATTTGGTATTGAAGTCCAGCATGATCCCCTAAGGATGCGACATGAACATTTTCAAGAGAGTCCCCCCCATTCTAAAGTACTCTTTATGTAAAAGTTTTTGGTAGTTTTGATTTCAACAATTTTGATTTTGTGCTGTAAAGAGTTTAATGTGCACAATGTGGCTCTAATGTGCCATTTGCAGGAATGGTAACAAGTTAAAATTTGATTAACATTTGACATGCAGTCAGTCTAACAAACATGCAACCCACTTATAACCCAGCACAAGTTAAGAGGTACAGAACCTTGGTTGAATTTTTACATGGGCAAATTACAAAATCAAGAGCACATTCGTATTCCTCACCAAAAAGTTAAGCACAAATAAAAAGCATATTTTGGTAAAATAGCATACTTAAAAACCTCAGTGTTTTAATTATATTAGAATGAATCAAGTACTCCACTAAAAGCTAACTAGCAGGAAGAAGTTGATTGGACTGTTACGCACAAGATTTTGTTAAAACATAAGTTTGCTGCTGTCAGCTTTTGTTGAACAAGGCACTGTTAGGAATACTTTCACATTCCAGTCTTAGCTATAAACTAACTAATCCTTCAGATGCAGACGTTTTCAAAATTAAGGTATGTGGAAAACAATGATTACAACCTTAGGACACCTTCTGAATGAGAGTGGTGAATAAATTACTATGAGTTTTTCACATACTTTTGTGTGACAATTTTGTTTTATCATATACAATACAGTACAAAGATCTCCACACTGTGGGGGAGGGGGGGGGGGGACGAGGGGTAGGAGAGTGCATCAAGTATTGCTTTCGCCCAAAAGCGGCAAAATTTGTAAATTTGCATGAGTTGATGATGGAAGTATGCAACACAATCTGGTGGTAGAATTTGGAAGTGCAATACCTGTCAACGCAGTACATTAGTCTTGCTGCCCATTCCTCCCCTCCTCTCATTTCCGTCATTTCTAAGTTTAACTGCTCTCCACTTCCCTATAGTAGGTAAAGTTCTTAGGGCAGGTGTGTGCCAGACACTGGGAGGAAGGGACAAAGCGAGAGCATTCTACAGGTGCATGTGGGAACCAACCCAGTGTAAGGGTACCTAATATGTGCTGCAGATTGTTCATATCAACACTAGCCATCGATCAGGATACCACGTTACCCACTCACCAAGAACAGCAGTCCTCACATAGCAGCACCAAACTTGCTCATTGCCAACACTTCCAACCCTGAAAGAAGGTCAAATGAAATGGAGGATTTAATTACCCTTCCCAGAATTTGCGTGGTGAACCGGGAACCCCCCTCCCAAATGCATGAGTCTGGAAAGTTGACTGCAGGAATCAAACCCACAACCTCGCACTCACTGCAGGACCATCTCTACAGTTTTAAGGCTTCCCGAGTCTAAAACAGCATTTGTTGGGGCTTTGTCTTGTAACTTATGCCAATGTTGATATCAGAAAAATAAAATAGATAACTTAGAGAAAAGGTTTTCCTCTGTAACCAATGTTGTGCTTTATTTCAATAGAATAAACCATTTTCAAGGCATTAAGATCTCTACTTTCTCATACTGCAAATTACACAAACATAAAATGATGACCCTGACAGGACAGTAAAGGTTGATGAAAGAACGAATACAATTGAGGTGTTGTTCATCAGGGCAAGCAATACATTGAAAAAGAAATAACAGGCTAGTGCTATGGATAAAGTTGAAATGGAATCAGTATTTAAGGCCTTGGAAGATAAGGCGAATGGTCTTTTTAAATTAGATGAGGAAATGCGGGAGATGTGGGTTTGTGAAGATTCGTCTGCTGATGCTGCATATCAGAAGGAATATGAAGATGCAGAGAGCTACAAAGATGAGTACCTAGGCATCAAACCAGGTATGAAAACTCAATTCTAGTCAAAGAGGTCGACCAAGACAGTGAAACAAGCATTACAACTCCACAAAATGGCCTTAGAAAAAATTCATCTTCCTAAACTGGAAACAAAAGAAGGTTGATGGAGATATAAAAGTTTGGCTCAATTTTTGGGGTCAATTCAAAAAAATCGACTCTGACAATACTTTAGCTGATGAACATAAATTTCAATTTAAACCCAAAAGGTAAGTCGATTAATAACACTACACCATAAAAATCTGATGTGTTGCACTCACATGACTTTCTCTACTCTTGTACTAACCATTCTTACAAGCTCTTATTGCTATATCTTCTTCGTGTTAAGATAAACATTTGTACAAATTATCTTATTGCTTATTTCCTTGTAGCTGCAAGGGAAATGTTAAAATACAGTAGGCTTTGTGCGATAGTCAAATGTTTTAAAGCTTTGAGATTCTGTTGTCTTTGCACACTTAACATATAAAAAATGAACGATGATCCATTTCATGAAAGTTTTAAGTTTTCTGAAACTCACACACATAACAAGGAATATCTCCGAAATAGTTCACCTTACAAGAAAATTTATTTACACATAAATTGTGTACTTTAGCAAGATCTACATTTTTTGTATAGTATGATTTGGTCTATCTCTAATGGTTTACCAGTTATGCAAAAGTCGTCCAGAGTAAATACGACTACAGCGGCTATAGCCTGAAAATTCAAGATATATATTTCATTTTTCATAAAAATATCTCAAACATATTAAATTTTTATCAAAATCATTAGAGCCATTTTCAAGAAAATTTAAATTTTCAAAAAATGTTCCATGTAAAGGGTAGTTTAGGGTGCGGCTATTTTCTTCAAAATCTTCGTGTTGCATCCTTGAAAGACATTAAACTTAAATACCAACTTTGGTTTTTAACCGACTTTTCGGTTTTGAGTTATGCTGTCCACAAACACACATACACACACAGACCTTTTTCTAAAAATGCTTTTTCTGGATTCAGGGGGTCTCAAAAAATATATTTCCGGCAAAATCTCTACATCGAATTTAGGGTGGAATGCAATACTTCCCCTACTTACCAGTAGAGAAAATAAAAAATCGGCTGGACTCAAACATCAAAGATGCCATCCCACCCAATAAAAAATCTGGCATTTACCAATTGAATCCAGTGACTGAAGTGTATATCGGAAAAGCCAAAAGAAATTTAGGAATAAGATCCAAGGAACACTTTAGAAATGTAAAAATCAGCAGTTGCCAACAGCTTTTGGACAAAAAATCACAACATAAAGCTACAACCAAAACTCCTCAAGCACGTAACGGAAGAACAAGAGCTGTCCGCTTGGGAACAAATCTTCATTTTGAAAAATAGAAACCATATTCAATTTCAACATCCCCGAGAAAGATATGTTCATTAAGTTCCTTGAACCACCACCAGAGAAGACCTCAGGTAATACACCAGGGAGGACCAGTTGATGTCCGGTTGATAATGGAGGAAAATCAAGCCTTCGAAACATGTTCCAGTAAATAAGTGTTGTGTAATTATTATTTATTTATGCCAACAAACTTACTGTTGGTGTTTTTAAACACACAAGCTGTGTGTGGGCAAAGTTTGAGAGGTAGAACTGGAACTTAAAAATTCAATGCCACAACTGGGATTTGAACCACAGACCTTCCGCTTACCGGGCGGATGCTCTAACCACTGAGCTATTGTGACAAACTGCCAGAATGGCATTAAATTCTCAAGCCAGTTCTTATTTCTCCTGGTAAACCACAAAGGCAGTCTCACATCAGAGACAATTACCCCAATGGTGACTTACTATTGCAAGTACTTTATATCCCAGGATTAAATAACCTTCACATGGTAATTATTATTTATTTATGCCAACAAACTTACTGTTGGTGTTTTTAAACACACAAGCCGTGTGTGGGCAATGTTGTGTAGTGTTATTGACTCACCTTTTTGATTTAAATTGATTATTACAACACTGTTTTCAAACTTCCAAGAAAGAAGATACATTTGAATACTTAATACAAGCAACTACACCAACTTTGAAGGCATGAGAATTACTGGAGAGTCACTCTCTCTCAGGCACTAATTATCATAAAGCTCTGGAACAATGAAATCTCGTTTTGTGAGAGATGAGCTCCTAATAGAAATTTATGTGTGTAAACTTTTGGCTCTTGTTCCCACTCAAGCTACTAAGGATGAACACATGTCTCTCAGTACCCTATATGGTACATTAGAAACTCAAGTGACATTAGGAGTGACTCGAGAAAAGTGCAGGTGCAAGTTATACCCTTTAGTAGAGTCAGATCTACAATGTTAGTTTGGGAAAGAGAACAAAATACTAGAGCTAAAGGGGACAATCAAGACATATTAGCAACGCTATTGCAATTTTTGAGATTAGAAGTAAAGAGAAGAGATGACTAGAGCTTGCCAAGTCCAGGTTTAATTTGAAAGACAGTACAGCATTGAAGGTAGAAACATACCTACTGCTGCTTTTATAACTTCCAGTGATAGGAAGAGTGCTAATAAATACACATGCATTTGGGGTGATAAATCTTCTCACACTTCGTTAGAATGCTGTAAAACTAAGAAATTATCATTAGAAGCTAAAAGAGAGTTTCTAAAGAAAGAAAGAAATTGCTATTTGTGTTTCAAGCCACGGCAATAATGCTAAAAGGTGCAAATGTTTTATGAAATGCTTGGTTTATGACAAAGGTCATGTAACTACAATGTGCCCACAGATTGAATGTGATAATAATGGGGTTCCAAAGGTTACTGCTAATACTGATAATTTATTATCGTAGCAGGGCAACCAAACGTTACTGCAGATGCTAATTGTAGGAGTATTACACGACAAAGGGGTACATCTGGCAAGAGTTCTCCTCGATTCTGGATCTCAAAGGTTCTATATATTAAACTAACCAAGGAACTCAAACTGAAGAATTTTGCAGGCAAAATAAGCCACAATTTGTTTGGAGGAGGAGAGTTACTGGAACAAAGGCATAAGATCTACTGACTTATGTTAAGAGCTCAGATAAGAGTTTATGCATGTAGCGTAACACTGCTTAATCAAGATAAAATCTGCACCTTTATACTTTGCTTAGAATCTCAAAGTATATTGTCTCAGCTAAAGCAAATGAACATTCACATCGTGGATCAAGGTTCCAGTGTACCTGACATAGAAATGTTACTAGGAGCAGATCTGGACAGGCATAACCAGGAAAGTAGATGATAATCTGCTAGCAATCGAGACACATGTGTTGCATGTCTGCAAGTGGCAGGGCTCACTAATGTCAATTTCAGTGAGAAAGATTTCTGGGATTTATAAGTCATTGGTATTCATGATCCAGTGGAAAGAAAACAAAGGAACAGAAGGAAGAGGAGATGAAAGACTTGCTGAAACTCACTGTGAATGAAGAGGGTCATTATGAAGTTGCCCTACCTTGGAAAGAAGGATACCCGGGATTGGTTAACAATAGAAAATCTGCTGAAACAAGGCATTTGTCAGTGAGATCAACTCAGGGTTGCCAACCCGTACGATAATTATGGGGGCATATGATAATTTGAATGTGTGTACGCATGGTTGTCAACCCATATGATAATTATGGGGGTGTACGAGAATTTCGATACGGCAAAATATCATTTTCACTGGTTTATCACACCATAGAAATGAAATTAATTACAAATAGCGACTCCACTTTTGCCCTCATGGCCTGTCTCCACCCCTCTAAGGCAACCGTTTCATATCCTACTAATCCTTCTACCATTTATCCTCTTGTAGCCAATGTGCCCAGATCTGGTAATCTCAATGAAGAAAGTACTGTTCAGAAAATTGATGATTGATCAATGGAGAAAGCTCCTGAATACGTGATATTCTGTACAAAATAAAGAACATGCCTGAACCTGACAGTTTCTGGAGTGCTGTTACACAGTCACCTTGGTGGAAATATTGATTTCAAAGAAATGGTGGTGGTTGCATTATCAGTGATTTCACTGAACACGGAACACAGAAACACTTCTTGTGAAGGAGTTTTTTCCAAACTAGGTTTAATAAAAGCCAAAATTAGAAACATTGGCGCTAGATATGGTAAATGGACTTCTACGGTCGTCTCAGCTTATGAAAGAATGTGGTGGGTCCGAAAATCTGCAAGTGAGATGTTAGTTCATCTCAACAACTGGTGCAACAGTTGAACATGATGAATTTTCAGATAATAGTGCGAGAAACAGAAGTACTAAATTTGTAATACTGATTGAGGTCATCAAGTGGATACCATATACATCAATACTATTACATTTTCGTAAGTGTTATGCTGATACATTTATTGTTGTAGCATTTGGTTTATGATGTACGATAATTTTGCCTCCAAATGTATAATTTTGAGTGGCTGGTACGATAATTGTACGTTCAAACATTGGCAATCCTGGATCAACTAAACTAGAGGAATACAGCAATGTCATTGAAGTGTGGATACAAGACGGCATTGTGGAAATAGTTTCAGAGGCAGAAGACAATTCTGGATCCTTTCTGCCACATCGTGCCATAATTAGAGAGTGTAGTGAGACAATGAAAGTGCGTCCAGTGTCTGATGCCTCTACTTGAGATTCTGGGTAACTTTAAATGCTTGTTTGGAAACTGGACCTAATTTAATAGAATTAATTCCAAATTTGCATATTCAGTTCAGGAAGAATGCAATTGGGGTCACAGCTGATACAGCAAAGGTGTTCTTGCATATTGTGTGGTGCCTGCAGATCGACAGTTTCTGAAGTTCCTATGGTGGAAACATTTCAGTAAGCAAGAAGATGAAGTCTTGAGACATAATAGAGTTGTTTTCTTTGGAGTTGTTTCAAGTCCTTTCTTGCTAAGTGCCATTTTGCAGTATCACTTGAATCCGGCACCTGAAGATATGAAAGAAACAGGTAAAAGACTGAAGGAAGCGTTCTATGCAGATAGCTGCATTACAGGATTAGAAACAACTGAGAACATTTGTGGGTGCAACAAGAGACCTAAAGCTTGGCATGTTTGAACTCAGATGTTGGGTTACTGCTCCCAGAGAAACAGAAGTGAAGAAATCTGGACGTGATGCTGTGTCCCCGTTGGCACTTCTGTGGGACATAGATGCCGAGGTATACTGTGATATTGATTCTTTAAGGTTAACCAATGAAACCATCACGAAAAGAAACTTTTTGTCCACAACTTAGAAGATCTAAGACCCTCTTGGATTTTTAAGTCCAACAACATTAGTTTAAGTTGGGATTCAGAATTGCCTAAGGGATTAACATGTCAGTTTGTGACATGGATGAAAAAACATATACTGAGTTAGCAAATGCTGAGTGAAGAGGAGATTAGCAGAAGTTGCAATTGAAACTAAATTTACAAGTTTACATGTCTTCTGTGATGTCAGTAAATCAGCTTGTGTCTTCTTGTGAGCCGAAGACAAAACTACAGCTCTACACTTATTCAAGCAGTCGAGAGTAGCTCCCATTAAAGAGGTATCCATTCCTAGGCTTGAATTGTTGGTGGCTCTTACTGCAGCAAGACTGCTACCATATGAAGAAGGCCATGGGTTTGGAAGACTGTCAAACATATTATTGGAATGATTCTTCTGTTGCTCTCACATGGACAAGAGGAGAGGATTATTAGAATATTTTTGTCAGTAATAGATGTAAAGAAATAAGACTGTACTCTAGTGTAAAAGACTGACATTATATAGCCAGTGTGTTGACGCACTGATCTCCTTTCCAGAGGTTATGATCCAACAGCTCTATCTCAGCCAATGGCGAGAGGATCCAAGGTGGCTTGAAAAAAAAAACGAAGAAGAATGGCCAAATCTGGAAATGATTGCACCTGAACAAGATGTATCTAAGAAAAAGAGGAAGACAATAACTAGTGAGTAGTCGGAAGCTTTCATGGCCGGAGTTAGAATTCCAGCAGAGCATGGCTTTTAAGCCCGGAAGAAATCTCTAGCCTTAATACAGTAACTATTGCCTGTAATGTCCTACTTCAAACCATTTCTCTCACTCTCATGTCGTCTTATCTCTTGTAGAATTTGTTGTTGCATGAAATCGTGAAGTGCAGCTTCACTGATGAACACTGGATACTATTATTATTTATTTATGCCAACAAACTTACTGTTGGTGTTTTTAAACACACAAGCTGTGTGTGGGCAATGTTTGAGAGGCACAACTGGAACTTAAAAATTCAATGCCACAGCTGGGATTTGAACCATAGACCTTCCGCTTACCAGGCGGGTGTTCTGTAAGCTCTATAAGTTTTTACTTATAATTGCTCCACCGTTAGATCCGCACTTGATGTAAACACAAGCCATCAACAACAAACTCGCAATACGCCGAAACCAAAGCACACCATAAAATATAGTACCTTAAATATCGGCGATTATCTGTGAGATTTCAAGATGTATGATAATCCTGGTAAAGACTACTTAAATGTAACGTGATATTTCTAAAATTCCTGAGTAAATATCGTTCTGTTGCAACATAAATACGAGATATGAGTCCATGTGGTGTTTGTTTTGTGTTAGTCGCAGGTGATAACATCAGGTTATCGCGGAGTGATACAAGGGGCAGATCTAAGGCTGGATGGAGTATATGTTTTTCATGGCAAATGCCTGCCCTTCCTTCATCACTAGCTACTGTGTTCAATGTGATGTCCACAGGCAGTGTTGCTGTGTCTGCTGAAGCAAAGCAGATTTGATTTGAATAAAAGCAGAAAACAGTAGATTTTTTAACAGGCAATTTTTCTTTATGCAATGTTTATAACATTATTATTATTATTATTATTATTATTATTATTATTATTATTATTATTATTATTATTATTATTATTATTATTAATTATATCTGCACATGCCTTGTCAGTATTGCACAATAGCCTCCATTGTGTATCTATTTGTTGGATTTCTTGAACTGCTTTCACCAAATTAGGAAACGGAGAGGCAAGTGGTGCAATTGACTGAACTGTTTGGTATTTAGCTGGTTCTAACACTTCCAACATTGTAAGAAGAGGATCACTTAATGAAAAAGGACTTCATATGTCGCGAACTGACTCAACGTAAAAATCAACACAGCATAATTTGAAAACTTGTACATATTTGTCGGGCAGGGATGATTTTGTCAGAGATACTTGAAATTTGGTACCAAAATACGTTTTCCACAGGAAGAAATATAAGGGGCGTTCAAAAAGAAATGAGTCGGAGTCTGGTATGCGTAAACCGGTGACAGGATGGTAATATCGTGGCGTGTGTAACGATGTGTTGTTCCGACCAGAGCGTGGAAGTTCACAGCCCGTCGCTAGAGGGCACGCGTGCACATCACGTGACTATACAAAGCTAGCAGCAGCATCTATCAATCGTCCAACCATCATGAAGGAACGACTGCTCTTGTGCAAAGTGTGTGCCCAATGTGTGCCCCACAGTCTTCAACCACACCAGGAAGCATGTCTTGGTCATCTGCAGCATTATGCTAGGGAAGGGAATGAGTGGTGGCTGGAGATGAGTCATGGTGTCATCACTTCGAACCAGAATCAAAACGACAGTCTCCAGTGGAAGCATCCAGGGTCACCACCACCAAAAAAAGCCAAGGCCATCCACACAAGTGCAGGAAAGGTTATGCTGATGTTCTTTAACCAAGAAGCATGGGACAACAGTGAATGCCCAGCATTACTTGCAATCCTTGACCGTCCTTCGCCAAGTGATCAAATCAAAACGACCAGGCAATCTCACCCGTGGGGTCATTCTGCTCCACGACAATGCAAAGCCTCATACGGCCAACACAGTCGTGGCACTCCTGCAGAAATTCAAATGGGAGGTTCTCGGCCACCCTCCATACAGTCCAAACCTCTCTCCCTGTGATTACGCCATTTTTGGTCCCCTTAAAATGGCTCTGAGGGGCAAATGATTTACCGCAGATGACTACGTCCAGCTGTACGTGCAGAACTGGCTCACATTGCAGCCCCGGGACTTTAACGAGACAGTCATTCACCATCTTGTGTCATAGTGGAACAAATGTCTCAACAGCCAGGGCCAATACTTCTAAAATAGAGGTACTGGTTTCTGTAATTATGTCTCCAGCTCGTTTCTTTTTGATCGCACCTTATACTTCTGGATCCAACTTTATCTATTTCAGTGGAATTCAAATGTTCAGGTTTAATGTAGCAGTCAAGGATAGTTTACAATGCAGAAACATGTGGTATACTATTTATGTATACAGATGATTATATTAATCTTTTGTTATTATACACGAGGGAAAAATGCCTAAAAATCCTTTCTGGAAGAGTGAGTTATTTGATGTTAAGGACAATGGTGTTTAAAAATGGAAAATATATAAAAAGCAGGAGATTTTGAATTGCGTTCAGTTTTTAGCAGTAGATCAGTAGATTTGCAAAACAGCAGGAGATCTGCAAAACCAGTAGACTGGTAACCCTGTCCATGGGCGTTAACTCTGGCTCTGTGGTACAATTTCCATTGTAGAAGTCTGAGTCGAAGAAAGTTGATTTGTGGTAGGGGTACATTGCTGGGCTTTCTGATGTCGATTACAGCTTCTCAATGATAGTTGAAAGGTGCAAACAAAATGTCTTGCTAGAAGTAAGGTCAGATGTAGGCCGAATATCATAGATACACAAAAATGTATTCCCACCTGAGGCTCAATGTGCAAGTAAACTAGCACAGCCAACATGACCTAAAGATGTAGTGACTTAAGAAAACCCATCAATACAAAGAAACATTGCCAGTCGCATTGGAACATCTAAAGGGACCGTTTATCAAATAATACACAGCAATTTGGGTCCAGAGCAGAGCAGTAAAGCACATGGACATGCCTTGAAAGAGTGGCATTATCACCAACACAAGAAAACTGTGCGAACACCATCTGGCAAGGGAAAAGTGACAATATGTGCTTTCTTTAGATTAAGCACGAGTTTATCCAGATAACACAAAACCCAGGTGATGTATTACCATCAAGGGGCACTCCAACTTCATTCAAGAGAACAAGGAAAAGTTTTCCAAGGGATTCATAGTGGTTGCATGTTATTTCTCTCTGGCATTCAAAGAGTTCCCAACAATGTAAAACTTAATGCAGCCTACTATCAAAGGAATGCTATGGACCCAATTTCTGATGAAGAGATTCCCCATTTGTATTTGCTCCAAATGTTTGGATCCACACGCATACAGCATCCAGTCACACTTCTTGATCTTGCCAGCATCATTATGTAAACAGATGTTAACGTAATTCCCATGAAGTCACCAGGTGCCTCACCAATGGATATTTGTGGATTTGTTCTGGTGAAACAGCACCTTGAGTCCCACCACAATCGAAGCACTTTGGAAGGTCTGCCAGGAGCAGTGGGCTAACATCCCCCTTTCTGTTCTTAGACACAATCTTCTACAATTGAAATTGCACTGCACAACCATAGCTAAAGTTGGTGGACATCACATTGAACACAGTAGGGGTGGTGCAAGGGTATCTGGCCATGACAAAACAATCCAAGCTTGAATAGGACAACCCTCTATATAAACCTTTGTAAGTACACTTTATGGAAGAGCGAGTAGAGAAAGTCATGCAAATATAACACATTAGTTTTTTTCTTTGCTTTGCATTATATGTATATGAATTAATTCTAATGATGCCAAATGTTTATGTTGCAGGTGAAATTTGCGTTGAAGCTTGATTTGGCTGGAGTGATGGTTTGGTCCATCGACACAGATGACTTCCATGGAGACTGTCTCATAGCTAATGACAATGACGGTGTCAGTGGCAACTTTCCGATTGTGAGAACCATCAGCAGAACTGTATTGGAGTATCTGCAAGCCAAGAAGGATGCAGAGCGCAAACATAACCACAGTTATGACCATGTCCACAACACCACAGAAGGCGACAGAGGATCAGCATCTTGTAACATTGTGACTCTTGTACCTCTGCTGTTTGCTGTGATCTCAACTTTATCATCATTCTGAAGATATGTGCACAAACAAGCGTAACTGTATAATACTCAAAAGCTCTTACTGTTTGCTGCAAGTAAACAAATTCTCAAGCATGAGAGAAACCAATGAATGTAAATAATATGTAATGAAATTAACAATAGAAGCTTTTTATATATCTTTTCGCTAATAGCATCTTGCTAGTCCAATGTTTGTTATACTAAATTCTTTTTTTTTAAATATTTATTTGTTGTTGCTTAACTACTAGTGGTTTTTCTGCGACACCAGGATAACATACATCAGGGCAACAAAGATTCACATTAAACAAGAATCAAGAAATTGGATACAATACATAATAATACATATACTACAGTACAATATAAGCAGGATGTGTATACAATGTACATACAATCATTACAGCAGAATATTCATAGAGATTGGATACAGTTCATAATAATGACATTACAGTACATACCCAGTGTACATTACAGAAAAGGGTGTACAATGGAATATATTATAACAGTTGCTAATTTTAACTTGTTACAGAGTGAGTCTTATAGTTTAAGTTACAGTTTGTTATGTAATGATGTTGAGTATAGAAATTTAAGGACAGAGTGCATCATTGTTGGGCTATTGAATACTGTAGTACATGAGCAGTTATACTGAATTCTCGTCTTTTCTGTTCATATGTAGGGCATTCTGTAAAAATGTGCTTGATGGTTAAGTGATGACATTCAGGTGGCGGTTCTTCTTTGGAAAGTAGAAATGAGTGGGTTAACTTGGTGTGTCCTATTCTCGATCTTGTCAGTAAAATTTGATCTCTTCTTTGTAGCTTATACACAGAGGGCATATGTTCTGTGATCCAGAGTTGCTTTATTTTTCTATTTATGAATGGGATTACATCTCTGTGTGGAGTTGGAATGTAATTTGTGGTGGTTGGGCTTTGTATGCTCTTCTTTGCTGCAATATCTGCCTTTTTGTTGCCAGTTATACCACAATGAGAAGGTATCCATTGGAGAACAATCTTTTCCTTTCATTTTGAGTGAGTGGAGCAGTATCTGAATCAGTATATCGGTTGTCCATGTATCACTGGAACTTAAGGAATCAGAAAGAATAATGAACTTTCGGTGTTCCATGTTTTCAATATTTAGCAATGCTTTTTTAATTGCATATAGTTCACAGGTGAATACAGAACACGAGTTGGGAAGCTTAAATGTTAGAAGTTTATCTTGGTTAACTACTGCACATCCACTGCCTGTACTGGTTTATGGATCTATCAGTGTACAGTCGCCGCAATGGAAATCTTTACAAGGTAATAAAAACAACAAATACCCACTTTACATGGTTTTATTTTTAACTTCTGTGTACAATTAGTACTTGGTGATATTTCCCTTAACTTTTATCACTTTCAGGAGTCTCCTAGGCATTGAGTCTGCTAGATGTCCACAATATTTTTTGTCCATTTCCACCCACAACTTCAACACTTTCTGTAGCTCCTTAATACTTGATGGTTGCAGCTCTTCTATTTTATTTTTCATTTATTCCAAGCATTTTATATCGAATTCAGGTCAGGGGAGTTTCCAGATCATTGAAGTACAGGTATATTATTATCTTTCAGGAACTTCTGAACCATCTTTGTCCTATGTGCAGGAGCACCATCATGCATGAAGTACTGACACTGGTGAATCGGCCAAAATGTGACCAAATGCTGTTGTAACACTTCTAAATAGTTACTTCCCTTCATTGTGATATTCTTTGGGAGAAAGTACAAGCAACCTCTACCATTATTGCCACTAAAAGCACCATACCATCACACTTTCTGGACGTTTAACAGTTTTGACAGTAAACTTTGGATCATATCGTGACACATTTTTTGGCCTCCTCACCATTCTGGACTTTCCTCTGACCAGTTTGAAAGTGCTTTCATCAGAAAACATTACTTTGCGCCAGTCCTCTGATGTCCAGTGCTGATATGTCTTGCAAAAATTTATCCTTTTCTTCTTCATCGCTTCAGTCAGAAGAGGCTTCTTGGCTGCACACTGACTTGGTAAACCTGAGTCTTTTTGAGCTGATACTGAATGGTCCTTATTGCAACATTGTTGAGAAGGTCTGGGTGTTTCTTCTTTAATCCTGCCGCTGTAATCCATGGATCAGCCATCACTTCGCGTTTTAGCAGGTCATCAGTTCTTGTTGAAGTCTTTCTTTTACCACCTGAGCCGATTTTTTGTCTTGGTGTGTTGCCAGGTGGAAAAGATGCTGGTGCTGTGTTTAGATCATAAATAGCTTGTGTTGAAACCTTTAGATCGGCAGCTACACGAATCACAGATGTACCTACTTCCAATAGAGTTAAAGCACGAGTCTTCTCCTCAGAAGTGAGCTTCTTGCATACCATTATTTGTATTATAATGAGCAATACACAGCTTTAAAAATGACACTCAGGTTAAAAATTTAATGACGACAAACTGGAAACAGAATACTGTACAAATACCAGAGACTGACTGAGATCTGGCCTGCTAATAGAAGCAAGCTGCTACTGTGCACTCAAGAATCACATGATCCTTTGTATAGTGGCGGGAGAAGAACAAACTGAGCACATTGTCTACGTAAAGATTTTCCTTGCACTAACAATGTAAAGATTTCAGTTGCAGCGACTGTGTATTGGTATGTAATTTATGAACTTACTCATTGTTTCATTGAATCTGCACTTGAAGATTGCTTGATTGGTGTGTTCTAGTAGATCTAATTTAATTGTAGGTGATGATAATGTCCTAGGAGGTAATCTATTAATATCCCTTGTTTTCACTGACGGAATTATGAAACGCAATTCTTTACAATATTTTATTACTCTTAAGTATGCTGGGATCTGATTGGCTCTGTTTTCAGGATATTTGTCAAAATATTTGTTGGAAAAAAAAGGCATGTGAATGTAGGTAAATTTCTGCACATAACGCAAAGTTAACTGTTTTCTTCTGTTGTTTAAAGGTAGTTCACTTGTTTCAATCTGTAATTTCTTGATTGACTGGTATGGAATGCACTGGTTTGTTTAGATCAAATGTGAGTCCCAATAAAGTGTCTTCACTGTTTTGAGCTTCTCCCCAGCTATATATAATTCAGGTTGTCTGTCTGAATGTTTTCCTTTGCTGAAATTGATGCCAGTAGATTTTGACCTGGAGAGCTTAAATCCTGTTTTGTGAAGCCAATTTTCAGTCTAGTCTAGAGCAGCTTGCATTAATTTATTGTTGACTGATACGTCACTTCCTCTACAAATTAATGTCATCATCTGCAAATAAGCATCCTCTTACTTGGGTGGGTATGTTGTCTAATATCCCTTGATTGCTACAAGAAATAAAGTTATACTAATTACAGGTCCTTTGGAGAATTCCATTTTCTATTGTTACTTTTTTAGAAATAATGCCATTTGTCTTTACTTGTATAGTTCTTTGCTGTAAAAAGTTGTATATGAAAGCAAGCATATTTCCTTTAATGTTGTTGTCCATAAGCACTTGTATTACATTGTCCTTCCAAACAGTTTCATAAGCTTTTTCTATGTCAAGGCTAACCATGATTAAATTTTGAGAGTTAACAAAGGTTTGCCGTGTTTCAGATTCCAAAAATACAAGATTATCCAAGGTAGAATGAAAAGTACGAAAACTACTTTGCATCTTGGAGAAGAATCCTGTGTGTTCTAGCTTCCATCTTAAGCAATCGTTTACTATTCTTTCTATTAATGCACATAATGTGCTGGTCAAGGATATGGATCGATAACTTTGAGGATTAGTATTAACTTTACCTGGTTTCGGTATAGGTATAATGGTAGCTCTCTGCCATTGATCTGGAAGCAGTTTGTGCATCCATAAGTGGTTAAATATATGTAGAAGATAATCTAAAGTTCTCGAAGGAAGATGTTTCATATGTAATGTTATCAGGTCCTGCACTATGGCTTCTACCTTTGTTTAATGACCTTGTTCGTTCTTCCATAGTTAAAATGTTATTAATATCTTGGTCAGAGTCTTGATATGATATCTACATCAAGTATTTTCTGCATTTTTATTTTAATGAAATCATTTGAGTAGTTTGCATTGCTTGAAGAATCTGCAAATGTATTGGCAAGAAAATCTGCTATCTCCTTTGGGTTTGTTAGCACCATATTGTCCTCATGCCTTTTTAGTAGTTTAATTCCCTTTTGACAATTCATTCCTCTGATTCTCCGAATTCCATTCCACACTTAAGTTGCAGTGGAATGAGAATTTAAGCTGGAAATGAAATGTAACCAAGAATCACATTTGCTTTGTTTGATTTGTTTTCTTGCTGCAGCTCTTAGTTTTAGCAAATTGATTCTATTTTCTTGAGTGGGGTGTCTTCTCTAATGGTTAAATGCAGCATTTTAATTTTTATTCTTAATTGCATTTTTACAGGATTCATTCCACCAAGGGCCACTTTTTCCATATACACTTGGATCTGTTTTTGGAATGCTAATATCTGCAGCTCTGTTTATTAGGTTTGAAAATTTGTCTACTATAGAGTCAATTGCTGTCTTATGAAAATCCCATGCTGGTACTAAGTCCCCTATGTTTTGGTTTAGGTATTCTTGAAATGTCTTCCAGTCAGCTTTATTGTATATGAATTTAGGCATGCGGTCTACGTTGGAAGAAGAAAATGCATCTAAAATAATTGGGAAATGATCACTTCCATACAACTGGTTTAAAGCTTTCCATTGAAATAGATGGGCAATATCTGAAGTATGTACATATGGTCAGATCAATGGAGCTGAATGAATTGTGGGATAGATTATAGTAGGTTGGGTCACCTGTGTTTAACAATGCAAAATTATTTTGCTCTATTACATTGTTTATAATATTTCCTTAAGTATTGGTTGATCTACTTCCCTAGATTCTGTTGTGGCCATTAAAGTCTTCTAAGAGTATAAATGACTTAGGCAGTTGGTTTAAAAGATCTCTAAGAATATTTAAAGTTATATCAACATTATTTGGTATATAGATATTACATAGTTATTTCTTTTACATAAGTAAGAGTAACTTCTACAGCTTCTAGATTGGTATTTAATATAATTTCTTTACTCATTAATGATTTCTTAATGTAAGTGGCTGCATCACCACTAGCTTATCCAGAATTCAGTCTATTCTTATGGTAAAACTCGCAGGATTTAAGTTTAACCAGTTCATTGTTTTTAAAATTTGTTTCTTGTAAAGATATGTCAGGATTATTATTCTGCATAAGCAGTTTTAAATACTCAAATTGTGTTTTGAAACTGTTTATATTTCATTGTAATAGTGTTAGAGCCATAATATTGAAGTTTAACCAAGTGCATTTAAGCATATCATAGTCTTCCTTAGCCTATCTCAGCATACCTTAGCCTATCTTAGCATATCATAGTCTTCCTTAGCCTATCCCAGTATACCTTAGCCTATCTCAGCATACCTTAGCCTATCATAGCCTACTATAGCCTATCTTAGCATATCATAGTCTTCATTAGCCTATCCCAGTATACCTTAGCCTATCATAGCCTACTATAGCCTATCTTAGCATATCATAGTCTTCCTTACCCTATCCCAGTATACCTTAGCCTATCTTAGCATATCAAAGTCTTCCTTAGACTATCCCAGCATACCTTAGCCTACTATAGCCTATCTTAGCATATCATAGTGTTCCTTAGCCTATCCCAGCATACCTTAGCCTACTATAGCCTATCTTAGCATATCATAGTCTTCCTTAGCCTATCCCAGTATTCCTTAGCCTATCCCAGTATACCGTAGCCTATCATAGCCTACTATAGCATATCATACTGTTCCTTAGCCTATCTTAGTCTTCCTTAGCCTATCATAGCATATCACAGTCTTCCTTAGCCTATCCCAGTATACCTTAGCCTATCTCAGCATACCTTAGTCTATCATAGCCTACTATAGCCTATCTTAGCCTATCTCAGCATACCTTAGCCTATCTCAGCATATCACAGTATATCTTAGCATATCATGGTCTTCCTTAGCCTATCCCAGCATATCTTAGCATATCATAGTCTTCCTTAGACTATCCCAGTATACCTTAGCCTATCTCAGCATACCTTAGCCTATCATAGTCTATATTAGCATATCTTAGTCTTCCTTAGCCTATCTTAGCATATCTTAGTCTACCTTAGCCTATCCCAGTATACCTTAGCCTATCTCTGCATACCTTAGCCTATCATAGCCTATCTCAGCATACCTTAGCCTATCATAGCCTACTATAGCCCATCTTAGCCTATCTCAGAATAGCTTAGCCTATCTCAGCATATCTTAGCCTACTATAGCCCATCTTAGCCTATCTCAGCATACCTTAGCCTATCATAGCCTACTATAGCCCATCTTAGCCTATCTCAGCCTACCTTAGCCTATCTTAGCATATCATAGTCTTCCTTAGCCTATCTCAGCATACCTTATCCTATCATAGCCTACTATAGCCCATCTTAGCCTATCTCAGCATACCTTAGCCTACTATAGCCTATCTTGGCATATCATAGTCTTCCTTAGCCTATCCCAGTATTTCTTAGCCTATCTTAGGATATCATAGTCTTCCTTAGCCTATCTTAGCCTACTATAGCATATCATAGTCTTCCTTAGCCTATCCCAGTATATCTTAGCCTATCTCAGCATACCATAGCCTACTATAGCCTATCCCAGTATATCTTAGCCTATCTTAGGATATCATAGCATACCTTAGCCTAACCGAGTATACCTTAGCCTATCTTAGCATATCATAGTCTTCCTTAGCCTATCCCAGTATATCACAGTCTTCCTTAGCCTACTATAGCCTATCTTAGCATATCACAGTCTTCCTTAGCCTATCCTAGTCTTCCTTAGCCTATCTCAGCATACCTTAGCCTATCATAGCCTATCTTAGCATATCACAGTCTTCCTTAGCCTATCTTAGCATATCACAGTCTTCCTTAGCCTATCTGAGCCTATCTTAGCATATCATAGTCTTCCTTAGCCTATCCCAGGATATCTTAGCCTATCTCAGTATACCTTAGCCTATCATAGCCTACTATAGCCTATCCCAGTATATCTTAGCCTATCTCAGCATACCTTAGCCTATCATAGCCTACTATAGCCTATCTTAGCATATCATAAGCCTATCTCAGCATACCTTAGCCTGTCTTAGCATATTATAGTCTTCCTTAGCCTATCCCAGCATACCTTAGCCTATCATAGCCTATCTTAGTCTATCATAGCCTACTATAGCCTATCTTAGCATATCACAGTCTTCCTTAGCCTATCTCAGTATACCTTAGCCTATCTCAGCATACCTTAGTCTATCATAGCCTACTATAGGCTATCTTAGCATATCACAGTCTTCCTTAGCCTATACCAGTATATCTCAGCATACCTTAGCCTATCATAGTCTTCCTTAGCCTATCTCAGCATACCTTAGCCTATCATAGCCTATCTTAGCATATCACAGTCTTCCTTAGCCTATCCCAGTATACCTTAGCCTATCTCAGCCTACTATAGCCTATCTTAGCATATCATAGTATACCTTAGCCTATCACAGCATACCTTAGCATATCTTAGTCTTCCTTAGCCTATCCCAGTATACCTTAGCCTATCTTAGTCTTCCTTAGCCTATCATTAGCCTATCAGCCTATCATAGCATATCACAGTCTTCCTTAGCCTATCCCAGTATACCTTAGCCTATCTCAGAATACCTTAGCCTATCTCAGCCTATCATAGCCTACTATAGCCCATCTTAGCCTATCTCAGCATACCTTAGCCTATCTCAGAATAGCTTAGCCTACTATAGCCCATCTTAGCCTATCATAGCCTACTATAGCCCATCTTAGCCTATCTCAGCCTACCTTAGCCTATCTTAGCATATCATAGTCTTCCTTAGCCTATCTCAGCATACCTTAGCCTATCATAGCCTACTATAGCCCATCTTAGCCTATCCCAGTATACCTTAGCCTATCTCAGAATACCTTAGCCTACTATAGCCTATCTTAGCATATCATAGTCTTCCTTAGCCTATCCCAGTATATCTTAGCCTATCTTAGGATATCATAGCCTATCTTAGCATATCAGTCTTCCTTAGCCTATCATAGCCTACTATAGCATATCATAGTCTTCCTTAGCCTATCCCAGTATATCTTAGCCTATCTCAGCATACCTTAACCTATTATAGCCTATCCCAGTATATCTTAGCCTATCATAGTCTTCCTTAGCCTATCCCAGTATATCTTAGCCTATCATAGCCTATCTTAGCATATCACAGTCTTCCTTAGCCTACTATAGCCTATCTTGGCATATCATAGTCTTCCTTAGCCTATCCCAGTATACCTTAGCCTATCTGAGCATACCTTAGCCTACTATAGCCTATCTTAGCATATCATAGTCTTCCTTAGCCTATCCCAGGATATCTTAGCCTATCTCAGTATACCTTAGCCTATCATAGCCTACTATAGCCTATCCCAGTATATCTTGGCCTATCTCAGCATACCTTAGCCTATCTTAGTCTTCCTTAGCCTACTATAGCCTATCTTAGCATATCATAGTCTTCCTTAGCCTATCTCAGCATACCTTAGCCTATCATAGCCTATCTTAGCATATCACAGTCTTCCTTAGCCTATCTGAGCATACCTTAGCCTACTATAGCCTATCTTAGCATATCATAGTCTTCCTTAGCCTATCTCAGTATACTTTAGCCTATCATAGCCTACTATAGCCTATCCCAGTATACCTTAGCCTATCTTAGTCTTCCTTAGCCTATCATAGCCTACTATAGCCTATCTTAGCATATCATAAGCCTATCCCAGTATATCTTAGCCTGTCTTAGCATATTATAGTCTTCCTTAGCCTATCCCAGCATACCTTAGCCTATCATAGCCTATCTTAGCATATCACAGTCTTCCTTAGCCTATCCCAGTATACCTTAGCCTATCTCAGCCTACTATAGCCTATCTTAGCATATCATAGTATACCTTAGCCTATCACAGCATACCTTAGCATATCATAGACTTCCTTAGCCTACTATAGCCTATCTTAGCATATCTTAGTCTTCCTTAGCCTATCCCAGTATACCTTAGCCTATCTTAGCATATCATAGTCTTCCTTAGCCTATCCCAGTACATCTTAGCCTATCTTAGCATATCATAGTCTTCCTTAGCCTATCTCAGCATACCTTAGCCTATCATAGCCTACTATAGGCTATCTTAGCATATCACAGTCTTCCTTAGCCTATACCAGTATATCTCAGCATACCTTAGCCTATCTTAGCATATCATAGTCTTCCTTAGCCTATCTCAGTATACCTTAGTCTATCATAGCCTACTATAGGCTATCTTAGCATATCACAGTCTTCCTTAGCCTATACCAGTATATCTCAGCATACCTTAGCCTATCTTAGCATATCATAGTCTTCCTTAGCCTATCTCAGCATACCTTAGGCTATCTTAGCATATCACAGTCTTCCTTAGCCTATCCCAGTATACCTTAGCCTATCTCAGCCTACTATAGCCTATCTTAGCATATCATAGTATACCTTAGCCTATCACAGCATACCTTAGCCTATCTTTGTCTTCCTTAGCCTATCTCAGCATATCACAGTATATCTTAGCATATCATGGTCTTCCTTAGCCTATCCCAGCATATCTTAGCATATCATAGTCTTCCTTAGACTATCCCAGTATACCTTAGCCTATCTCAGCATACCTTAGCCTATCATAGTCTATATTAGCCTACTATAGCCTATCTTAGCATATCTTAGTCTTCCTTAGCCTATCTCAGCATACCATAGTCTTCCTTAGCCTATCCCAGTATACCTTAGCCTACTATAGCCTATCTTAGCATATCTTAGTCTACCTTAGCCTATCTTAGTCTTCCTTAGCCTATCCCAGTATACCTTAGCCTATCTCTGCATACCTTAGCCTATCATAGCCTATCTCAGCATACCTTAGCCTATCTCAGCATACCTTAGCCTATCATAGCCTACTATAGCCCATCTTAGCCTATCTCAGCATACCTTAGCCTATCTCAGAATAGCTTAGCCTATCTCAGCATATCTTAGCCTACTATAGCCCATCTTAGCCTATCTCAGCATACCTTAGCCTATCATAGCCTACTATAGCCCATCTTAGCCTATCTCAGCCTACCTTAGCATATCATAGTCTTCCTTAGCCTATCTCAGCATACCTTATCCTATCATAGCCTACTATAGCCCATCTTAGCCTACTATAGCCTATCTTGGCATATCATAGTCTTCCTTAGCCTATCCCAGTATTTCTTAGCCTATCTTAGGATATCATAGTCTTCCTTAGCCTATCTTAGCATATCAGTCTTCCTTAGCCTATCATAGCCTACTATAGCATATCATAGTCTTCCTTAGCCTATCCCAGTATATCTTAGCCTATCTCAGCATACCATAGCCTACTATAGCCTATCCCAGTATATCTTAGCCTATCTTAGGATATCATAGCATACCTTAGCCTAACCGAGTATACCTTAGCCTATCTTAGCATATCATAGTCTTCCTTAGCCTATCCCAGTATATCACAGTCTTCCTTAGCCTACTATAGCCTATCTTAGCATATCACAGTCTTCCTTAGCCTACTATAGCCTATCTTAGCATATCACAGTCTTCCTTAGCCTATCTTAGCATATCCTAGTCTTCCTTAGCCTATCTCAGCATACCTTAGCCTATCATAGCCTATCTTAGCATATCACAGTCTTCCTTAGCCTATCCCAGTATACCTTAGCCTATCTTAGCATATCACAGTCTTCCTTAGCCTATCTGAGCCTATCTTAGCATATCATAGTCTTCCTTAGCCTATCTCAGTATACCTTAGCCTATCCCAGTATATCTTAGCCTATCTCAGCATACCTTAGCCTATCATAGCCTACTATAGCCTATCTTAGCATATCATAGCCTACTATAGCCTATCTTAGCATATCATAAGCCTATCCCAGTATATCTTAGCCTATCTCAGCATACCTTAGCCTGTCTTAGCATATTATAGTCTTCCTTAGCCTATCCCAGCATACCTTAGCCTATCATAGCCTATCTTAGCATATCACAGTCTTCCTTAGTCTATCATAGCCTACTATAGCCTATCTTAGCATATCACAGTCTTCCTTAGCCTATCTCAGTATACCTTAGCCTATCTCAGCATACCTTAGTCTATCATAGCCTACTATAGGCTATCTTAGCATATCACAGTCTTCCTTAGCCTATACCAGTATATCTCAGCATACCTTAGCCTATCATAGTCTTCCTTAGCCTATCTCAGCATACCTTAGCCTATCATAGCCTATCTTAGCATATCACAGTCTTCCTTAGCCTATCCCAGTATACCTTAGCCTATCTCAGCCTACTATAGCCTATCTTAGCATATCATAGTATACCTTAGCCTATCACAGCATACCTTAGCATATCTTAGTCTTCCTTAGCCTATCCCAGTATACCTTAGCCTACTATAGCCTATCTTAGCATATCTTAGTCTTCCTTAGCCTATCCCAGTATACCTTAGCCTATCTTAGTCTTCCTTAGCCTATCATTAGCCTATCAGCCTATCATAGCATATCACAGTCTTCCTTAGCCTATCCCAGTGTACCTTAGCCTATCTCAGAATACCTTAGCCTATCTCAGCATACCTTAGCCTATCATAGCCTACTATAGCCCATCTTAGCCTATCTCAGAATAGCTTAGCCTACTATAGCCCATCTTAGCCTATCATAGCCTACTATAGCCCATCTTAGCCTATCTCAGCCTACCTTAGCCTATCTTAGCATATCATAGTCTTCCTTAGCCTATCTCAGCATACCTTAGCCTATCATAGCCTACTATAGCCCATCTTAGCCTATCCCAGTATACCTTAGCCTATCTCAGAATACCTTAGCCTACTATAGCCTATCTTAGCATATCATAGTCTTCCTTAGCCTATCCCAGTATATCTTAGCCTATCTTAGGATATCATAGTCTTCCTTAGCCTATCTTAGCATATCAGTCTTCCTTAGCCTATCATAGCCTACTATAGCATATCATAGTCTTCCTTAGCCTATCCCAGTATATCTTAGCCTATCTCAGCATACCTTAGCCTATTATAGCCTATCCCAGTATATCTTAGCCTATCATAGTCTTCCTTAGCCTATCCCAGTATATCTTAGCCTATCATAGCCTATCTTAGCATATCACAGTCTTCCTTAGCCTACTATAGCCTATCTTAGCATATCATAGTCTTCCTTAGCCTATCCCAGTATACCTTAGCCTATCTTAGCATATCACAGTCTTCCTTAGCCTATCTGAGCATACCTTAGCCTACTATAGCCTATCTTAGCATATCATAGTCTTCCTTAGCCTATCCCAGGATATCTTAGCCTATCTCAGTATACCTTAGCCTATCATAGCCTACTATAGCCTATCCCAGTATATCTTGGCCTATCTCAGCATACCTTAGCCTATCTTAGTCTTCCTTAGCCTATCATAGCCTACTATAGCCTATCTTAGCATATCATAGTCTTCCTTAGCCTATCTCAGCATACCTTAGCCTATCATAGCCTATCTTAGCATATCACAGTCTTCCTTAGCCTATCCCAGTATATCACAGTCTTCCTTAGCCTATCTGAGCATACCTTAGCCTACTATAGCCTATCTTAGCATATCATAGTCTTCCTTAGCCTATCTCAGTATACTTTAGCCTATCATAGCCTACTATAGCCTATCCCAGTATATCTTGGCCTATCTCAGCATACCTTAGCCTATCTTAGTCTTCCTTAGCCTATCATAGCCTATCTTAGCATATCATAAGCCTATCCCAGTATATCTTAGCCTGTCTTAGCATATTATAGTCTTCCTTAGCCTATCATAGCCTATCTTAGCATATCACAGTCTTCCTTAGCCTATCCCAGTATACCTTAGCCTATCTCAGCCTACTATAGCCTATCTTAGCATATCATAGTATACCTTAGCCTATCACAGCATACCTTAGCATATCATAGACTTCCTTAGCCTACTATAGCCTATCTTAGCATATCTTAGTCTTCCTTAGCCTATCCCAGTATACCTTAGCCTATCTTAGCATATCATAGTCTTCCTTAGCCTATCCCAGTACATCTTAGCCTATCTTAGCATATCATAGTCTTCCTTAGCCTATCATAGCCTACTATAGGCTATCTTAGCATATCACAGTCTTCCTTAGCCTATACCAGTATATCTCAGCATACCTTAGCCTATCTTAGCATATCATAGTCTTCCTTAGGCTATCTTAGCATATCACAGTCTTCCTTAGCCTATCTCAGTATACCTTAGTCTATCATAGCCTACTATAGGCTATCTTAGCATATCACAGTCTTCCTTAGCCTATACCAGTATATCTCAGCATACCTTAGCCTATCTTAGCATATCATAGTCTTCCTTAGCCTATCTCAGCATACCTTAGGCTATCTTAGCATATCACAGTCTTCCTTAGCCTATCCCAGTATACCTTAGCCTATCTCAGCCTACTATAGCCTATCTTAGCATATCATAGTATACCTTAGCCTATCACAGCATACCTTAGCCTATCTTTGTCTTCCTTAGCCTATCTCAGCATACCTTAGCCTATCTTAGCATATCAGTCGTCCTTAGCCTATTATAGCCTATCTTAGCATATCATAGTCTTCCTTAGCCTATCCCAGCATACCTTAGCCTATCATAGCCAACTATAGTCTGTCTTAGCATATCATAGTACACCTTAGCCTATCATACCCTATCTTAGCATATCATAGCCTTCCTTAGCCTATCTCAGCCTATCATAGCCTACTATAGCCTATCTTAGCGTATTGTAATCTTCATTAGCCTATCTCAGCCTACTATAGCCTGTCTTAGCATATCATAGTCTTCCTTAGCCTATCTCAGGATACCTTAGCCTATCTTAGCATATCATAGGCTTCCTTAGCCTATCTCAGCGTACCTTAGCCTATCATAGCCTATCTTAGCATATCACAGTATACCTTAGCCCATCTCAGCATACCTTAGTCTATCATAGGCTACTATAGTCTATCTTAGCATATCATAGTCTTCCTTAGCCTATCCCAGCATACCTTAGCATATCTTAGCATATCATAGTCTTCCTTAGACTATCATAGCCAACTATAGTCTGTCTTAGCATATCATAGCCTTCCTTAGCCTATCTCAGCCTACTATAGCCTATCTTAGCATATCACAGTCTTCCTTAGCCTATCTCAGCATACCTTAGTCTATCATAGCCTACTATAGCCTATCTTAGCATATCATAGTCCTCCTTAGCCTATCCCAGTATATCTTAGTCTATCATAGTCTTCCTTAGCCTATCCCAGTATACCTTAGCCTACTATAGCCTATCTTAGCATATCTTAGTCTTCCTTAGCCTATCCCAGTATACCTTAGCCTATCATAGCCTACTATAGCCTATCTTAGCATATCATAGTCTTCCTTAGCATATCCTAGGATATCTTAGGCTATCTCAGCATACCTTAGCCTATCACAGCCTACTATAGCCTATCCCAGCATACCTTAGCCTATCTTAGCATATCATGCTCTTCCTTAGCCTATCTCAGCATACCTTAGCCTATCTTAGCATATCATAGTCTTCCTTAGCCTATCTCAGCATACCTTAGCATATCACAGTCTTCCTTAGCCATTCCCAGTATACCTTAGCCTATCTCTGCCTATCATAGCCTATCTTAGCCTATCTCAGAATACCTTAGCCTATCTCAGCATACCTTAGCCTACTATAGCCTATCTTAGCATATCATAGTCTTCCTTAGCGTATCGCAGTATACCTTGGCCTATCTTAGTCTTCCTTAGCCTAGCATAGCCTACTATAGCCTATCTTAGCATATCATAGTCTTCCTTAGCCTATCCCAGTATATCTTAGCCTATCTCAGCATATCTTAGCCTATCTTAGGATATCATAGTCTTCCTTAGCCTAACCCAGTATACCTTAGCCTATCTTAGCATATCATAGTCTTCCTTAGCCTATCCCAGTACATCTTAGCCTATCTTAGCATATCATAGTCTTCCTTAGCCTATCTCAGCATACCTTAGCCTATCATAGCCTATCTTAGCATATCACAGTCTTCCTTAGCCTATCCCAGTATACCTTAGCCTATCTTAGCATATCAGTCTTCCTTAGCCTATCTCAGCATACCTTAGTCTACTATAGCTTATCTTAGCATATCATAGTCTTCCTTAGCCTATCCCAGGATACCTTAGCCTATCATAGCCTACTATAGCCTATCCCAGTATACCTTAGCCTATCTTAGCATATCATAGTCTTCCTTAGCCTATCACAGCATACCTTAGCATATCATTGTCTTCCTTAGCCTATCTTAGCATATCATAGTCTTCCTTAGCCTATCTCAGCATACCTTAGCCTATCTCAGCATACCTTAGCCTACTATAGCCTATCTTAGCATATCATAGTCTTCCTTAGCCTATCCCAGTATATCTTAGCCTATCTTAGGATATCATAGTCTTCCTTAGCCTATCTTAGCATATCAGTCTTCCTTAGCCTATCATAGCCTACTATAGCATATCATAGTCTTCCTTAGCCTATCTCAGCATACCTTAGCCTATCTCAGCATACCTTAGCCTATTATAGCCTACTATAGCCTATCATAGTCTTCCTTAGCCTATCCCAGTATATCTTAGCTTATCATAGCCTATCTTAGCATATCACAGTCTTCCTTAGCCTACTATAGCCTATCTTAGCATATCATAGTCTTCCTTAGCCTATCCCAGTATACCTTAGCCTATCTTAGCATATCACAGTCTTCCTTAGCCTATCTGAGCATACCTTAGCCTACTATAGCCTATCTTAGCATATCATAGTCTTCCTTAGCCTATCCCAGGATATCTTAGCCTATCTCAGTATACCTTAGCCTATCATAGCCTACTATAGCCTATCCCAGTATATCTTGGCCTATCTCAGCATACCTTAGCCTATCTTAGTCTTCCTTAGCCTACTATAGCCTATCTTAGCATATCATAGTCTTCCTTAGCCTATCTCAGCATACCTTAGCCTATCATAGCCTATCTTAGCATATCACAGTCTTCCTTAGCCTATCCCAGTATACCTTAGCCTATCTTAGCATATCACAGTCTTCCTTAGCCTATCTGAGCATACCTTAGCCTACTATAGCCTATCTTAGCATATCATAGTCTTCCTTAGCCTATCCCAGGATATCTTAGCCTATGTCAGTATACCTTAGCCTATCATAGCCTACTATAGCCTATCCCAGTATATCTTGGCCTATCTCAGCATACCTTAGCCTATCATTGCCTACTATAGCCTATCTTAGCATATCATAGTCTTCCTTAGCCTATCTCAGCATACCTTAGCCTATCTTAGCATATCATAAGCCTATCCCAGTATATCTTAGCCTGTCTTAGCATATTATAGTCTTCCTTAGCCTATCCCAGCATACCTTAGCCTATCATAGCCTACTATAGCCTATCTTAGCATATTGTAGTCTTCCTTAGCCTATCTCAGCCTACTATAGCCTATCCCAGTATACCTTAGCCTATCTTAGCATATCATAGGTTTCCTTAGCCTATCTCAGCATACCTTAGCCTATCTTAGCCCACTATAGCCTATCTCAGCATACCTTAGCCTATCATAGCCTACTATAGCCTATCTTAGCATATTGTAGTCTTCCTTAGCCTATCTCAGCCTACTATAGCCTCTCTTAGCATATCCCAGTATACCTTAGCCTACATGCTTGGGATTCCAAATGCAGGATGCCTTTGGGAAACGCTGCAAGTGTTTGTCTTGCTGTCATGTGGTGACACTGATGATACTTTGCATGAAGATGGAGCACCAGTGGAATGAGTTTGCAGAGGAAACCTGAGAACACCGAGGAAAACTGCCCCTTCGCATCACAGTTTCTGAAGTAATTGCTTGTATGTTGGATCTGCAACAGAAAGAGAAAGAAGTTATTGGAAATGAAACATAATGAACATATTTCAATTTGTAATACAATTCATAAGTTTCAGGAGTTTTATGTGTACTTGACCATGTGTATAGATTAAACAGAGGTTTAAATCCAAGTTTAAGTGTTTGAATGACCTTTATAGATATACATATCTGTTTCATTGCATAAGCTCTTAAAGCATATAAAGGTGTTTATTTGTGCAAAAGCATACATTTTGGGAGATTCAGCTACATTTTCCCCACAAGCTGGAGATTTAAAATATTGCAAACTTATACCACTTTTATAACTACACGAATTACGTTACGTGGCGTGGCGTGTCTTGGCTGAATTTGTTTTCCTTCATTTATATGTCGCCTTTGGAACAATTGCTCACAGGCAATAACATTCACTTGTTTTACTTTGCATTTCCTTATAAATATGAAATTTAGATTTACAGTTGTAGTATTATTATACTTGCAGAGTGTAGGGGGATGGTGACTAATTTTGGCCAAAGAATAATTCCAATCCTCCAGTTGGGAATCAAACCCAGAACCTCTAATTTCAGAGCTAACATGCATTTTTTTGTTTAAAATATTTATGTAAAGAACCGTATAAAGGTACATGTGTACCAAAATAGAGAAAGAAGTAACTCCAATTTATGTGTGTATCTTAAGAAAGTTAATTGAAGAGAATGCTCTACAGAATTTCCTAATATTGTATTTTAAAAGATGTTATTAAATTTCAAAAGCTTTAATGGCATAAAACAAAAGATAATTCTATTAAAAAACAATAGAAATTGGTGTAAATATAAATCAGCTGAAAATATGGCTTTAAAAATATATTTTAATGCATATTCTAGCATGTAATGCACATTGTTACACAAAAAGCGGATAAACCAAAGCAAATGCCTTGTGGATATAAACAAAGGAAGGACATTGAGGAGAAGGAGCAGAAGAAGAAGGTGGGAAAGAGGGGGAAGGGAAACAGCTTCAACTTGAAAATTGCACAAAAATGAGTTAAGTACACTATAGTGTGACATGAGTATGTGTTTAGTGCGAGTGTCACAATCAATATATTATACATATACAACGTTTTATGTAATTTTAATATTAAAATACTTCAAAATGATTAATAAATTTGCTAAATGTACTGTTATGTATCAGAGATCACAGATGTATGACGTCATATAGTTGTTTCAACCCTTCTAGAGCAAAATGAAAGGCAATGTTAAAACTATAGAAAATATGGATTGTATTCCACTTCACTTTACTTCACTTTGAACGAAGTGCTGAGAGTTTATCAATTCCAGAAAAATCGAAAAATGTGTTAGTTTGCGAGAGAGACGATTTCAGGTTTTCATACGGGTACATTGGAGTAAATTATGTTGTTGCAGTGATGACGTCATTTCTGCCTTATTTCCCTGCTAATTACGCCATTCATTTTTTGGCACTGGTGCCACAAATAGGGTAATTTCACACTATTTATGCCGTCATAAGCCGTTTCAATGCTAGGATTGCATAAATGAAGTTCTTAACAGAATGTGAAAAAATGTGATATGTTACACTCACGTGACTTTCTCTACTCTTGCACTAACCGTTCTTACAAACTCTTATTCCTCTATCTTCGTGTTAGTTGAGATAAACATTTGTACAAATTATCTTATTGCTTATTTCCTTGTAGGTACAACGGGAATATGGGAATACAGTAGGCTTTGTGCGATAGTAAAATCTTTTAAAGCTTTCAAATTCCGTTCTCTTTACACGGCGAAGATATAAAAAATGAATCACGATCTTTCATTTGATGAAAGTTTGTTTTCCAAAACTCACACAAATAACGAGGAATATCTTTGAAATGGTTCACACTGCAAACAATTTTATTTGGACATAAATTGTGTGTTTTAACAAGAGCTATATTTTTACTTTTACTACTACGCATAGCAAAGTAGAGGAAGTATTGTATTCCACCCAAAAATTGGATGCCGAGATTTCCCCGGAAATATGTTTTGGGGCACCTGAATCCAGAGAAGCAGTTTTAGAAAAAGGCGAGCGAGCGTGTGTGCGTGCGTGTGTGTGTGTGTGTGGACAGCGTAAGTCAAAAACGAATAGTCGGCTAAAAACCATTTAATGTCTTCCAACGATTCGACACGAAGATTTTGAAGAAAATTCCTCCACCCTAAACTACCCTTGATATGGAAAATGTTTCGAAAATTTTTATTTTCTTGAAAATGACTAACGATTTTGATTAAAATACCATATTTTTCACTTATTTTTATGTCAAATGAAATGTATATTTTGAATTTTCTGACTGTAGCCTATGTAGTCCTGTTTACTCTGGACGACTTTTGCATAACTGGTAAGCCGTAAGAGATAGACCAAATCTTACTGTACAAAAGTGTACATCTCACTAAAACACAATTTATGTCCAAACAATCCTTTTTTGTAGAGTGAAGTATTTCGGAGATATTCCTTGTTATTTGTATAGTTTTGGAGAAACTATACTTCTGTCAAAAGGAACATCGTTATTCATTATTTTATATGTCAACCGTGGAAACAGAACGGAATTTGAAAGCTTTAAAAGATTTGACTATCGCTCAAAGCCTACTGTATTCCCCTTATACCTACAAGGAAATAAGATAATTTGTACAAATGTTCATCTCAACTAACATGAAGAAGATATAGGAATAAGAGTTTGTAAGAATGGTTAGTACAAGAGTAGAGAAAGTCATGTGAGTGTAACTGTGGTAACACATCAAGCTTTTTGTATAGTAGGATCATTGAATTATATTCATATGGACTATTTCATAAATATAATATAAATTTAAATACTATATAGGAAAGATTTAACCAGAAAATGTTAAATTGTGGAACAACTGCGATTAGTGCAGTTCGGCTTAGTACTGCCAATTGCGGAAAACGAAATCCAGGAATTACATGTATTTCGATTTTCTCTTGTTATAACAGAAAACCATTTGATAACCTCAACTAAATCCCACTTTATTTTTGACATTAAGAAACAACCTTCTTGTTTCAATTTCATCATTTTAATGCACCAGCAAATCTTTTTGAATTGCCCCATCTTTAATTTTGATCAGCGATTTATGCGAATACAGTTGGCAACACTGACTGAACGAAAGGAAGACCGAGTGTACGAAATAGTTCTAGCAAACAAAATATAAGCACTCTGTTTATGCTGCTGATCAGATCCTCTTGGCAAATCGACAATACGAAATAATAAACATTCATACTATTATTATAACAGATGCAATGATAATAGAAAATAATACCATGTAATAATAAATAAAGGTAGTATTACAATTCTGACATACTATAATTTAAAGCTGAATGTTATGCCACATACAATTTGATTATATTTATGTTAACGTGTAATATGCTATATTTACGAGCCATTGCATGGTTTTCACACTGATAGATATTACTTACATAATTTGCTATGGGTAAATAATACTAACAGTTTGTAATACTATTATATAAAGACTAATGGGAGAGTTATTAATGTCAGATTATTCAGTTGTGCTGCTGCCTGGTATCAAATGTTTTCCTGCCAAAAGGCGGGTGGCTGTCTGTCTTCCTGCTGGAGCCTTGCGCCCGTGTCGAGTTACGCCTACCATGTTTGTAATGGCTGAACTTTCTAAAAGTTTTAATTTCACACATCCGACCTTCACGATCCTTGTTTTGATCGAAATGTCAGCTGCTTCCTTGAAGGTAATGAAACCTTTCCTGTGGATAATCTCAAAAAAAAAAAAAAAAAAAGGGCCAACCAGTGGGGTGGGGCGGGGAGGGGGGTGCAATTGATTCTTCATTAGGATCGTTGATGTTTAAGTCAGGTGATGTGCTTGTACACGCAGATTCTGTGTGGCATTAACAAGTCGGATTGCAAATATTGATCTTATTCTACCGTCACTTGTTCAAGGATAGTACCATGCTATCACAAGGCTGACACCTGGAGTTTCGAAGGACCTATACATGATCGATACCCTTGCATTTATCTCATTGATCTGAATACATATGTGTTTTACAGCTTTCCTTTTCACTATTTTGACTGTCATTGTAAGTTGACAATACTTTGATTTCGTGGTATATCCACAAGTCCCGAACGCGCTTCTTAGACTTTCCTATGCACAGAGTTCTGTGTATGAATTACCTAAGCCAAAAGCTTGTGTTGCAGCTAAACTAGTGAAAATAATCGATTTTTCAAATTTTTTCCCAAAACTGGTTATACATATGCTTTTTCACGTACATGCAAGTTTTGATTCGCCATTCTGGATATATATGGATATATATAATAGGAGATATATGGAGGGGGTTCGGCACTGAAGCCAGGCTTACTCCCGAGAGGGAGGATGAGGTGAGAGGGGACACCGAGCGGCCAGATCCAGACTAACGCCACACAGATAGAGGTTCCTAAGTTAGACGACATCTCGAAGTCTTTAGATCTTCCGGGCTAACTCAGGGGGACTCGGCACGGGGTCCAACGCCCCCAGATGACACCTCCTACTCAGATCATACGGACGAGGGACGGAGAGAGTTCCTGTGCGCATATTATCCCTGCCAAGCTGCACCTAACACCCTCGCTGACACTTGTGACTGAAGAATACATGAAGTGATTAATGAAACGTCGAGAAAATAGGGATGTAATTATCTTTCCCAGCATTCGCATGGCGCTCCGAGCACACCTCCGAAAAACTCCATGGGCGAGGAAGGTCGGCTACTGAAATCGAACCCACGACCTCCCGAATGCGTGCCTCACATATTACGGAGGAGCTATCTCGCTCGCCTATTACATGAGAAACGCAATAAACCTTAAATGGTCGCAGTGGAGTGCATTTATTGCCCTCCCGTGCGACATTGCCTAGGTGTTAATGAAAATGTGTAAAGTAAAAAAGAAACATCTACAAAAACATCGACATACTACAAACTGTTCAGTGTAGTAGCCGGGTCCGGATGATTATAACATGTCATACTTTTTATTTGTGACTTTTTTCCAGAGAAAATATAAACGATTTTATGTTTCTTTTTTTCCCCCCTTTACCTAATTACCATCCTCTTGCGTAGGAGTTACCAGTCAGTGCCTAGGGTCAGACGTCTGTCAGGGAACACAGGAGCCTATGTACCAGACAGTGAACACCTGCAAGTATGAGAGTGAGGACTTGCAAGTCAGTGTCTAGGGTCAGACGTCTGTCAGGGAACACAGGAACCTATGTACCAGACAGAGTGAACACCTGCAAGTATGAGAGTGAGGACTTACAAGCCAGTGTCTAGAGTCAGACGTCTGTCGGGGAACACAGGAACATATGTACCAGACAGTGAACACCTGCAAGTATGAGAGTGAGGACTTACAAGCCAGTGTCTAGAGTCAGACGTCTGTCAGGGAACACAGGAACATATGTACCAGACAGAGTGAACACCTGCAAGTATGAGAGTGAGGACTTACAAGCCAGTGTCTAGGGTCAGACGTCTGTCAGGGAACACAGGAACCTATGTACCAGACAGTGAACACCTGCAAGTATGAGAGTGAGGACTTACAAGCCAGTGTCTAGAGTCAGACGTCTGTCAGGGAACACAGGAACCTATGTACCAGACAGTGAACACCTGCAAGTATGAGAGTGAGGACTTACAAGTCAGTGTCTAGAGTCAGACGTCTGTCAGGGAACACAGGAACCTATGTACCAGACAGTGAACACCTGCAAGTATGAGAGTGAGGACTTACAAGCCAGTGTCTAGAGTCAGACGTCTGTCGGGGAACACAGGAACCTATGTACCGGCCAGAGTGAACACCTGCAAGTATGAGAGTGAGGACTTACAAGCCAGTGTCTAGGGTCAGACGTCTGTCAGGGAACACAGGAACCTATGTACCAGACAGAGTGAACACCTGCAAGCATGAGAGTGAGGACTTACAAGTCAGTGTCTAGGGTCAGACGTCTGTCGGGGAGCACAGGAACCTATGTACCAGACAGAGTGAACACCTGCAAGTATGAGAGTGAGGACTTACAAGCCAGTGTCTAGAGTCAGACGTCTGTCAGGGAGCACAGGAACCTATGTACCAGACAGAGTGAACACCTGCAAGTATGAGAGTGAAGACTTACAAGCCAGTGTCTAGAGTCAGACGTCTGTCAGGGAGCACAGGAACCTATGTACCAGACAGTGAACACCTGCAAGTATGAGAGTGAGGACTTACAAGCCAGTGTCTAGAGTCAGACGTCTGTCAGGGAACACAGGAACCTATGTACCAAACAGAGTGAACACCTGCAAGTATGAGAGTGAGGACTTACAAGCCAGTGTCTAGAGTCAGACGTCTGTCAGGGAACACAGGAACCTATGTACCAGACAGAGTGAACACCTGCAAGTATGAGAGTGAGGACTTACAAGCCAGTGTCTAGAGTCAGACGTCTGTCAGGGAACACAGGAACCTATGTACCAGACAGAGTGAACACCTGCAAGTATGAGAGTGAGAACTTAGAAGCCAGTGTCTAGAGTCAGACGTCTGTCAGGGAACACAGGAACCTATGTACCAGACAGAGTGAATACCTGCAAGTATGAGAGTGAGGACTTACAAGCCAGTGTCTAGAGTCAGACGTCTGTCGGGGAACACAGGAACCTATGTACCAGACAGAGTGAATACCTGCAAGTATGAGAGTGAGGACTTACAAGCCAGTGTCTAGAGTCAGACGTCTGTCAGGGAACACAGGAACCTATGTACCAGACAGAGTGAACACCTGCAAGTATGAGAGTGAGGACTTACAAGTCAGTGTCTAGAGTCAGACGCCCGTCAGGGAACACAGGAACCTATGTACCGGCCAGAGTGAACACCTGCAAGTATGAGAGTGAGGACTTACAAGCCAGTGTCTAGAGTCAGATGTCTGTCAGGGAACACAGGAACCTATGTACCAGACAGAGTGAACACCTGCAAGTATGAGAGTGAGGACTTACAAGTCAGTGTCTAGGGTCAGACGTCTGTCAGGGAGCACAGGAACCTATGTACCAGACAGAGTGAACACCTGCAAGTATGAGAGTGAGGACTTACAAGCCAGTGTCTAGGGTCAGACGTTTGTCAGGGAGCACAGGAACCTATGTACCAGACAGAGTGAACACCTGCAAGCATGAGAGTGAGGACTTACAAGTCAGTGTCTAGGGTCAGACGTCTGTCGGGGAGCACAGGAACCTATGTACCAGACAGAGTGAACACCTGCAAGTATGAGAGTGAGGACTTACAAGCCAGTGTCTAGAGTCAGACGTCTGTCAGGGAGCACAGGAACCTATGTACCAGACAGAGTGAACACCTGCAAGTATGAGAGTGAAGACTTACAAGCCAGTGTCTAGAGTCAGACGTCTGTCAGCTAGCACAGGAACCTATGTACCAGACAGTGAACACCTGCAAGTATGAGAGTGAGGACTTACAAGCCAGTGTCTAGAGTCAGACGTCTGTCAGGGAACACAGGAACCTATGTACCAAACAGAGTGAACACCTGCAAGTATGAGAGTGAGGACTTACAAGCCAGTGTCTAGAGTCAGACGTCTGTCAGGGAACACAGGAACCTATGTACCAGACAGAGTGAACACCTGCAAGTATGAGAGTGAGGACTTACAAGCCAGTGTCTAGAGTCAGACGTCTGTCAGGGAACACAGGAACCTATGTACCAGACAGAGTGAACACCTGCAAGTATGAGAGTGAGAACTTACAAGCCAGTGTCTAGAGTCAGACGTCTGTCAGGGAACACAGGAACCTATGTACCAGACAGAGTGAATACCTGCAAGTATGAGAGTGAGGACTTACAAGCCAGTGTCTAGAGTCAGACGTCTGTCGGGGAACACAGGAACCTATGTACCAGACAGAGTGAATACCTGCAAGTATGAGAGTGAGGACTTACAAGCCAGTGTCTAGAGTCAGACGTCTGTCAGGGAACACAGGAACCTATGTACCAGACAGAGTGAACACCTGCAAGTATGAGAGTGAGGACTTACAAGTCAGTGTCTAGAGTCAGACGCCCGTCAGGGAACACAGGAACCTATGTACCGGCCAGAGTGAACACCTGCAAGTATGAGAGTGAGGACTTACAAGCCAGTGTCTAGAGTCAGATGTCTGTCAGGGAACACAGGAACCTATGTACCAGACAGAGTGAACACCTGCAAGTATGAGAGTGAGGACTTACAAGTCAGTGTCTAGGGTCAGACGTCTGTCAGGGAGCACAGGAACCTATGTACCAGACAGAGTGAACACCTGCAAGTATGAGAGTGAGGACTTACAAGCCAGTGTCTAGGGTCAGACGTTTGTCAGGGAGCACAGGAACCTATGTACCAGACAGAGTGAACACCTGCAAGTATGAGAGTGAGGACTTACAAGTCAGTGTCTAGGGTCAGACGTCTGTCAGGGAGCACAGGAACCTATGTACCAGACAGAGTGAACACCTGCAAGTATGAGAGTGAGGACTTACAAGTCAGTGTCTAGGGTCAGACGTTTGTCAGGGAGCACAGGAACCTATGTACCAGACAGAGTGAACACCTGCAAGTATGAGAGTGAGGACTTACAAGTCAGTGTCTAGGGTCAGACGTCTGTCAGGGAGCACAGGAACCTATGTACCAGACAGAGTGAACACCTGCAAGTATGAGAGTGAGGACTTACAAGCCAGTGTCTAGGGTCAGACGTCTGTCAGGGAGCACAGGAACCTATGTACCAGACAGAGTGAACACCTGCAAGTATGAGAGTGAGGACTTACAAGTCAGTGTCTAGGGTCAGACGTCTGTCAGGGAGCACAGGAACCTATGTACCAGAGTGAAGTGGTCAGAATGAGAGTGAGGAAGAGGACGATATGAAATGTAAGCGAAATCGATGATTGGAAAGGTGATAATGGAGCAATTGGTGGAATGAGTGGCGCAATGGTGATTAAAACTATGCAATTCTCATAGGTTATATAAATTCATATTTTGGCTTTTTTTAACGTTTTTTGTAATGTTTTCGGCATTTTTCATATTATAGTGATATTTTCTCTTAAATTTTCGTATTTTTGTCATGTTTATACATATTTGTGTTCCAGTTTCGTCCATGTGCTTGCAGTCGTCCCAAAGACAGAGTTTTCACATCTGCTAAATCTTTTCTGTAATGTTTCTTAGAAATGTAATGTTTCTGCGAATTTTGAGGGTAAGGTGTATGTAATTTGCTACTGTAATTCTTCTTTCTGAGCGCCCTACAAAATGTGACATTTATTTCGTCCTGTGCAGAGATGAGGGTTAGCTCTGGATTGAGAAATTAAATAAGTTCAAAATGTAACAATAAAATTAATACTATTTATTCTTGAGTGTGATGGATTTTTAAAGTAGATTTTCAATGTAATGTTAATTTAAACAGCGTTACATTTTTGAAGATTTCCAAAATACACCACCTAAAAAGTGGTCATATTTATCGTCATAATTTCTAATTTTTTCGGTCATAAGTGCTTGCATATTTCTAACGTTTTTGGGACATAAATATCCTAATCGTGGTGGTTACTATAAAAATAAGGGAACAGCGCATGCACCCCATCAAGTTTTACAAAACATTTCTTGATGTAGTGTTGGCAGCAACCGTAAGACCTTGCAAAAGTGATACCTACACTGGAGCAGAGTCACGCACTTAACAAAACAGTCATTTAGCCTTTTATTTCTGTGACAAGGCAGTGCTTGAGCAGCAGAACAATATTTATGCCAATGAAAACCACAAGTACACGACCGCAATGTTGCCACGTTGTCGTCTTACAGTACACAGTTCTCAAATCATGTCGCACGTACATATATCGACTTTTGCGGTATTGTAGCATTGTAAACTTACTTATATCAGTGCAATACTGCCGACAGCAACCTTGGGTATCTATCATCCTAGTAACCTAATACTATTTCATGATAGACCTTATTCTTGTGACTATTTCGTACATAGAGGTTTTAATTATCATATAAAAACTATTACTAAGTCATTCTTTTGTTCAATCAGAGTCGCCAACTGTATAACTGTGTAAAGCGCTGAAAAACAATGTATTAGGCATTACAACCAAAATATCACTGCATTTCAATTTGATAACTCCGTTTTAACAATTGTTCTTTTAATAATTAACGTATTTTTCGAGAAGAAATATTTGTTAATCTTAAAAGTAAAAGATTTATTTGAGATTATAAACTGATGGTCTGTTATAACAACAGACGATCGAAATACATGTAATTCCTAGATTTCGTTTTCTGAATATAAAACAAAATACTTTGGAAATGGTTAATGCTATCCTCCAAAAATTGTATCTATATTTTACGGGTCCCCAATTAAATCCAATTTTAGAAGAGTACAAATGGATTAGCGTGCATTTATTTTCCGGAAAATTCAATGCATACCCTTTGCCTGAATATTGCCTTAAACACGCTTCACTGGCTGTATCCCAATATCAAGTTCATTTCGTTTATTTCAATATTAGTTAAGGGCACATTGCATTTAAGTACATCGATCTTCAAATGATAAATATAACAGCATTGTAATTTGAACATAACCTAAACCATTATCTGCACATTACACAGTACTTGGGGTATAACATATGTGAAAATAAAGTATCTACAGCCACGTAAATTAATGCGCCCAAAAATAATTTTGGTGCACTTATTTGAAGAACCATCTGTTCTAATGAGTCTAAGTTTACGGTGAACCGAGAAAACAGTAATTCTTACAAAATAATAATTTTATAGTGGAAATTGCTGTTTATGTATAGTTATAAATAATCAGCTATTTTTTTGTAATACATAGTTTCTAAATGTGTGTAAAGCATATATGTACCTATATGACTATTTCATCGTGCCGGATTGTCATCTGTTGGTCATGGTATCAGGCGGCGCCGTGGCCGAGCGGTTAGACCGTTCACCTACCACCTATAGTGACAAACGAATTCAGTTCTTCGTTCAGTTCTTGGCCGGAGGAAAGCATTTCCATAACAAACAAGGCAGCCATTCATGATCACGTGACTCCTAACTGAAAAATCTTAAGTTCTAGTTCAGTTTAGTTTTGAGATTGGAGAAAAGCATGGCTTTGTGTGTGTGCGTGTGTGCGCGCTGAGACAGTTGCCCGTAGATGTGCAAGGAACGCGGGACTCCCGTGCGTCCGTCCGTCCGTCCGTCCGTCCAGTTTGCAGGAAGACATGTTGTACGTACGGACCGACCGACCGACCCTCCAGTAACAAGATCGCTCCGCTTGGCCACCTTCGCATTCCGAAGTCCAAGTGGGTCATGTCAACATTGGAATGCGCACACCTCCGCCTCCGCCGCCTACTACTACGTTCCCAGTGGCGCCCGCCTTGCCCCAGATTTCATCTCTCGCCCGCCCGCCCGCTCACTGTTATCCCGTACTGCCGTTTACCCCAAACTTCTGACTCGGACAACATTTCACTTTGGTATTCACCTTCAAACAGCGCCGAGAGGACATCCCGCGGGCTGTCTATCTTAACGAAACTTTTACCAGCTTCTTCTGGTTCAGAAACCATCATAATCAAATCATAAGTAAACTTAATACTCTATTGATATTCCAATACACAAAATATTCCCAAGATTTGTCACACATTTCCATATTTAGGTGCACTTTCCTTCTGAACAGTTAAAGTGACACATTTCAAATTCTATAGTCACTTTACTCATATCGCCGGTGAAAGATTAAGATATTTTAATCAATAATGGCAACTTAAAAAGTAAATAATTATGCACTCTTTATTTTTATGCATGAAAACATTTTGTGATGAATTTCATGAACGTGTAACATGAAAAGCTTTCACCGACTGTTTAGAGCAGTACGCTCTATCTCTTATAGTATCTTGGAAAAGTGTTTAATATAAAGTTTAAAAAAGCAAGTTATGGTGGGTACCTAAATGGCAAAATAAGATAATGTACAGTGTAAAAGGCACGTGACAGCCTGGCCGCCATATTTAAACATACCTACTTAACTCCCCAAGCACACAAAAACCTGATATAGGCATGTTCCTCAAACTATGTGGATTCATATTACTTTCTCTACTACGTATAGTAAGTAGAGAAAGTATTGTACTCCACAGAAAAATTCGATGTCGGGATTTCACCGGAAATATATGTTTTGAGGCCCCTTGAATCCAAAACAAAAGCATTTAAAAAAAAGTCTTGTGTGTGTGTGTGTGTGTGTGTGTGTGTGTGTGTGTGTGTGTGTGTGTGTGTGTGTGTGTGTGTGTGTGTGTGTGTGTGTGTGTGTGTGTGTGTGTGTCAGTCTGTGGTCAGCGTAACTCAAAAACAAAAAGTCGGTATTTAAGTTTAATGTCTTTCAAAGATGCGACACGAAGATTTTGAAGAAAATTGCTTCACCATAAACCACCCTTTACATGGAAAATTTTTCGAAACTTTTGATGTCCTCGTAAATGACAACGATTTTCATCAAAATGCCATATGTTTGAGATATTTTTATGACAAATGAAATCTATATTTCGAATTTTCTGGCTATAGCTTATGTAATCCTGTTTATTCTGGATGACTTTTGAATAACTCTTAAACTGTAAGAGATAGACCAAATCATACTATACAAAAAATGTAGATCTCGTTAAAATACATAATTTATGTCCAAATCAATTTTCTGTAGAGTGAACCAAGTTTGGAAAACCAAGGTATCTATAGACTTTTCCTGCCTATTATCATTTTATAGTAATATTGCAGACTATTCGTATGGTAGTATATTTTTCTACAAATAATATTCACTTCATATGGTTCACAATCGAGTTTCATATGACCATAATTTCGTGAACGTGAACTACCAGAAACATTATCCCAAACATGAAAACCTCAGCAGTATTTGTTTAGAGGATTCTACGAATTAATTCATTATTTATTTGTTTAATATGAAAAGTCATTTAAAAGTAAACATCTTACAACATTGATAGATACATTTTAAGATTTCTCTGTTTTTACAACTAATCGAGCAGGCTGTGAGATCAACCATAAGGACGGAATCTTCTCTTGCTTCTCTGGCGCACTCAAACTGCTCATCTCAAAATGGATACACACTTCGTCCATCATCTTTGTGTTATACAATTCTGACAGCGCCGTGGCCGCGCGGTTTCACCGTTCGTCTACCACCTAAGAGGTCCGGGTTCGATCCCAGGGACCTGCGTGTGCTATTCATAAGGGGACGATAATCAGGTAAAGAAAAGAAAAAGAACAAGAAAGAATGAATGTACCTATTAGTAAAAAACTACAAACTGCAAAATATAAAACTAAGCATTTCTTAAAACTGCTCATATAGAGCTAATCTAATCTAATCTCAGATCTAACTCGTTTTATGAATATATTAGTAAACAATCCTCTGTGTTACACTCACATGACTTTCTATGCTCTTGTACTAACCATTCTTACAAACTCTTATTCCTATATCTTCTTCATGTTAGTTGAGATAAACATTTGTACAAATTATCTTATTGCTTATTTCCTTGTAGGTACAAGGGGAATATGGGAATACAGTAGGCTTTGAGCGATAGTCAAATCTTTAAAGCTTTCAAATCCGGCTCTCGAATGATGTTTCATTCGACGGAACTGTTTCCCAAAACTCGCTCAAATAACCAGGAATATAGATACACACACATACACAAACACATACATACACAGAAACACACAGATACACGCAAACACACATACACACGCGGACTTTTTACTAAAAATGCTTTTTTTGTATTCAGAGGACCTCAAAACATGTCTACTGAAATCTCGACATAGAATTTTTGGGTGGAATACCATACTTCTTCTAGAAAGTAAACATGAATGAATGAATGAGTGTGCGTGTGTGTGTTTATCCCTTATGGGTTGCTATATATACGAGTATATCAATTTGCAAATATGTATAAGTGTTTGTTGTAGATAAACTTTTTGTACCATCCATTTTACTATGCGATGTATCACATTCACACGCTTATCTCTACTAGCTTTTGTTTCACCTAACACATTCATATGTCCTTCTCTACTTGCTCTTCAACATACAATTATTCATACAATTTTTTATGATTAAAATAAAAATGTGCCGTATTATATTCACATGGTTTTCCCTTCTCACTTTTCTCTTACGAAACACAACCATATGTTTTTTTTTTCTTTGTGCCCACATCTAGAAATAATACGTATAATTTATTATATGTTTGAAAACAAAATGCACCGTATTATATTCACAAGGTTTTCTCTACACTTCTCTTATGTAACATATTCATATGTTCTCTATTCACTCTTCAACATACTATTCAGACACTTTTATATATTATCGAAATAGAAATGCACTTATTATTACATTCACAGTTTTCTCTCTTCAGTTTTCTTTGCGTTATTTGTGGTTGTTTAACGGTGTATATTCCCAGTGCTTTTATTTATTTAATTAATTCATTTTTAGTCATTATAGTATCCTAAGAGTTTTAATGAAATATTTAAGCGTGTTAAGTAATATTTTTACTTTCTGTACTACGTATAGTAAGTAGGGGAAGTATTGCATTCCACCCAAAATTCGATGTCGAGATTTCACCGGAAATATGTATGGGGATGCGACACGAAGATTTTGAAGAAAATTCCTCCATCCTACTCTACCCCTTACGTCAAAATGTTTTTGAAAGTTTTGATTTACTTAGGAATGGTTCAAACGATTTTGATTAAAATGCTATATGTTTGAGATATTTTTATGACAAATGAAATATATATTTTGAATTCTCTGGGTACAGTCCTTGTAGTTCTATTCACTCTGGATGACTTGTATAGCTGGTAAACCATAAGAGATAGATCAAATTTTATTGTATAAAAATGTAGATCTTCCTAAAACACGCAATTTATGTCCAAATAAATTTTGCTGTAGAGTGAACCATTTCGGAGATATTCCTTATTATTTGTGTGAGTTTTGGAGAACTTACACCTTTCTTATATGGAAGGTCGTTGTTCACGTTATGGAAGGCTTTAGGGATAAATGTGAAGCACAAAGCGATCACAGAAACTACCAACTGAACAAAACTAAAAGCGTCAGTGTAGCCACCCACTGAGATGATGACGTATTATTGGCATATACCATATCTAGGGACAGAGCACCCTAGCAGCGAGGTCGACTGATGTGTCATTTATATTACTCACTTTCACCACCCAATATGGAGGGCATATGTTCATACTTCATCGGATTTTATACAGTCCGTGCGTTCAAGGTCAGAGATGACGTAACTCAATTACCTACTTTACACCAGTAGGTTAGAACATTGTGACAGTTGTACGGAGTGACACTTGTCCGGAGGTGAACTTTGTTGACGTTTATACCGAGCCCAAAATATTCCACTATTTCTTGTCACACTTTCATTATCCTTTTCAACTGAATTTTTAAACGCGTCACTCAAAGAAGTGTCAATACTTGTTTTTCCAAACTTTACTACCATTACAATGGAAGCAATATGAGTTTTTGAATTTTCATGACGAACCCTCAAAGTGCGAGAACTATTCATGTTACTGATGCCATCTGTTGTCCACGCAGACATGGCCAACAAAATAGTTTCAATAATTTATCACAACCACACAGCCAAGGAAACTCGTTATACCAAGAACTACTAAAATGCCTTTCGGAACCCCGTGTGATTTAGTTTTTAAGGGTTTAAGATCCGGAGTTGGCCTTCCTATTGAAGTTATTTGACATTTTTCACCAAAAGAACGCGAACCCAAGGACCGATTTAAAAGGTTTTCGATCACACAGTCACAGTCGCTTTTACTCACAAATTGTGAGTCATTCACCATATTACTGTAACACCGGAAGAATTAACACTAAAACTCAAGATTTGCCTTTTCACTGCACTGGCAACAATCGTGCTATTAAACACGCAACTGTAGCCTAAAGAATAGAACAGTGAGTAGAGAAAACCATGTGAGTACAACACATCAGATTTTGTCTCCTTTTTAATTAGTATCTTGAAAAGTTTAAAAGATACTGACCTGAAGTTTAAGCTCCTCTTGTATGAACGTTAGTTAAATATATTACATCAACTTTAGTTAAAGTATTCAGTGGTATACATAAAATGTAGAATTGACTTTTACTTTACCTCCAGGAACAGTTCGAAGAGTTCATTTTGTATATATAAACCATAACCTAATGCTAACAAGTTTATTCTTCCACGTTATAGTTTTACTTTTCGATAAATAATCGATTTCCTATTAATCGGACACTTCCGCTCGTATTCGGTCACTCTCGTCACGGCCTTGTTCATTCGAATTTAAAACTTAACGTGACAGATTACAGAAGGCGGTTAATACCAACAATTGAACATCTAGTATCAACATAACCTGCGTATGTAAATGTATGAGTTTTAAATTAAATTATTTTGTTGTTTAACGACACTGTCAATTGCCAGGATCACATCAGTGTCGTCAGTGTACCGGAATTTCGTCCCGCAGGAGTTCTTTTAGATGGTACTAAATCCACTGACACTTAAAAACCATCGGTCTGAGCCGGATTTGAACCTGCTACCTCGGAATCAGTAGACCAGCTGAGCCACCCAGACCGGCGTAAATGTGTGAGATACAAGGAGAACAAATACAGTTGGTAAATTCGCACTCGATATAATTGCTTGGAGTTCTCAGAATATGTAGACTGTTTAAACGTATTTCTTGTACTACCTAACTTGAAGAAATTCAGCCATTTTAGTTTATAATGGGCGTTTGTTAAAACAAGCGACGCCTGAAAAAGGACTATGATTTTTCTTAGTATTGACTACGAAACAAATGTTTTTCTTGCGTTTTACTCATGACAGTCACAGCTCATTGTAAGGATACAAGTATAACCTATTTGCTGAGGGGGAAAGCATATACTAAACTTTTTAAGCATGTTGATTGTAACATTTCCTTCCGAAACTGCACGTGGCTGAATGAGCTTGGATGATTTGCAAGTGTTATATAATTACATCTGGTTAGTAACGAGAGTCAAGATGCATGCATGTGGTACACTTCCCAGGGCTACCAAAACAACTTCCGTAACACAATGATACCTCCCTACGTAAGAACCGGACTCGTGACGTGAGAAATGCACGTAGGTAATGTGAGCACGTAATGTGCAATGTCCGGTTGTTGGACTAGTCGTGCCCGGCCCCGGCCGCCGCCGCCGCCGCCATTTCTCCACTCTAATTGGACTTTGATGGAACGGTGAGGCGTGTAGACCCGTTTTTGTTCCTAATTGAGGGACATGCGCCCCCGTGGCGTAACTTGTAAAATTTCATGTTGGCACGCACCTTATACGTTCATACAAAACACGTGGTAACTTTTTTTGTGAAAACTATTTGCTTTCTTTGAGATTTTAGATCCTTTTGTCAACAACAGAGATGCAGCAAAGAAAAAGTATAGTTTATATAGAAAAGATAAAGATTTTCACTTTTTATTGTTGAAAAATATTGATGTATTCTTTTAAAAGAATGTAAGTCTATACTTAATTTGATAATATTACTGCTGAAATAATGTGCTAAGCGCTTCGCTCGTTTCCTAATTTTCATACGAGCGTCTTAATTACCATTATAGTTAACTTTCACACTATTACAATTTATACTCGACCATATACCTAATTTTATAGTTGAAATATTGTGAAATGTTGCACACTCACCAGGAACAATGACCAACATATTGCATCAGCTGATATTTGGAGTTCTGCGCAGGCGCTAAACGGTCGTTTCGTTTCCAGTACGTCACAGCCGCATGATGAAAATGATGACCTCGGAATGCTACGTAACACTGAAAAATAGAAGGCAAATTGAATATATTAGTTTTCAGACGAAACTTTATTTCATGTATAAGTTATTTATTGTACAATTAGTGGAATTAATTTGCGGGACTGTGCTTAGTGCAATATATTGGATGCTGAACAATCTCATCTGTCTCTACAACAAAATATCAATATACAAGACCGCCATTAGACCTGTATGGACTTATGGTATTGCACCAGTAAATCCAATATTGACATACTACGAAGATTGAATCCAAAACTCTTCGTTGGCTGGCAAAGCACCATGGCATTTGCCCAACGCCACACTGCATAGCAACAATAAAAGAAGAAATTACATCCCGTAGTCTTCGATATCAGCAGCACTTAATTAACCATCCAAACGTCCTTGCCATCAATCTGCTATGATTGACCGTCTACAGTGCTGTAACATTTTGGGCCTACCATATCGATTTAGCTACCTTTAGTGATCCAATCATTGCTTGTAACACATCTACTGAATGTTCCGATAACAACAGATTGTAAACTTGCAGTCAATGTAATAAAAAATGATAACGAAGTTCAGTCAAATGTTTGTAGAATCTCAGCTCCACAGATGTTAACGTTCCATCTAAAAATATTATTTTTAGAGACTATATAATTATCTATCCTTAATTTCACGCCCCTTTTTTTTTTAAGGAAATTTAATATCTCAAATTATTTGAAGCTTTCGTCTATAATATTTCACCTCCGTAGCTATGAGAATTCGTTCAAATTTCATACAACTATTTATGTTCGCTCACGTGTCTAAGTTTAAAACATTTTAAAATGTTTCTAATATTCTACGCTATATGTTATTGTCACTAGTGTAAGACATCTTAATCATGTGTTTGTAATTAGATTGTACATACGAGAATCGATAGTTTTATTGTGGTGTTGGCCTTGAGACAATGGCAGAGAGATACGGTAGTAAGTCGATGGTTCCATACTTTGTGACAGTTCTAACAAGCAGGTACGCTTTAATTGCTCCTATCCATCAACTGTGCATACATTTTTATAGCTACATGCTTCTTGATTTTTGTGGCAACAAGTTATTTCTCACATCGCGTGCCTTTGGAGAAATATGCGGTGGTGTAAATTCCATCTCTCTTACACTCGTGTCGGTCATTTTTAGTTTTTCTAAACTCGAACTAGTTGTTATTTGATTGAACTTAAGAGCATAGACAGTTTCCGTTTCAGCTGTGTAGGAGTATTGACTGCTACATGCGGATCTTTTGATTGGTGGATAGCGGTATCGTTATGAACAGGTGCATCTTTGGGTGGTGCATAGCAGTATCGTTATGAACAGGTGCATCTTTGATTGGTGGATAGCAGTATCGTTATGAACAGATGCATCTTTGATTGGTGGATAGCAGTATCGTTATGAACAGGTGCATCTTTGATTGGTGGATAGCAGTATCGTTATGAACAGATGCATCTTTGAGTGGTGGATAGCAGTATCGTTATGAACAGATGCATCTTTGATTGGTGTATAGCAGTATCGTTATGAACAGGTGCATCTTTGATTGGTGTATAGCAGTATCGTTATGAACAGGTGCATCTTTGGGTGGTGTATAGCAGTATCGTTATGAACAGGTGCATCTTTGATTGGTGGATAGCGGTATCGTTATGAACAGGTGCATCTTTGGGTGGTGTATAGCAGTATCGTTATGAACAGGTGCACCTTTGATTGGTGGATAGCGGTATCGTTATGAACAGGTGCATCTTTGGGTGGTGTATAGCAGTATCGTTATGAACAGGTGCATCTTTGATTGGTGGATAGCAGTATCGTTATGAACAGATGCATCTTTGATTGGTGGATAGCAGTATCGTTATGAACAGGTGCATCTTTGATTGGTGGATAGCAGTATCGTTATGAACAGATGCATCTTTGAGTGGTGGATAGCAGTATCGTTATGAACAGATGCATCTTTGATTGGTGGATAGCAGTATCGTTATGAACAGGTACATCTTTGAGTGGTGTATAGCAGTATCGTTATGAACAGGTGCATCTTTGATTGGTGGATAGCAGTACCGTTATGAACAGGTACATCTTTGATTGGTGGATAGCAGTACCGTTATGAACAGGTACATCTTTGTTTGGTGGATAGCAGTATCGTTATGAACAGGTGCATATTTGATTGGTGGATAGCAGTACCGTTATGAACAGGTGCATCTTTGATTGGTGGATAGCAGTATCGTTATGAACAGGTACATCTTTGATTGGTGGATAGCAGTACCGTTATGAACAGGTACATCTTTGTTTGGTGGATAGCAGTATCGTTATGAACAGGTGCATATTTGATTGGTGGATAGCAGTACCGTTATGAACAGGTGCATCTTTGATTGGTGGATAGCAGTATCGTTATGAACAGGTGCATGTTTGATTGGTGGATAGCAGTACCGTTATGAACAGGTACATCTTTGTTTGGTGGATAGCAGTATCGTTATGAACAGGTGCATATTTGATTGGTGGATAGCAGTACCGTTATGAACAGGTGCATCTTTGATTGGTGTATAGCAGTATCGTTATGAACAGGTGCATGTTTGATTGGTGGATAGCAGTACCGTTATGAACAGGTGCATCTTTGATTGGTGGATAGCGGTATCGTTATGAACAGGTGCATCTTTGATTGGTGGATAGCAGTATCGTTATGAACAGGTGCATATTTGATTGGTGGATAGCAGTACCGTTATGAACAGGTGCATCTTTGATTGGTGTATAGCAGTATCGTTATGAACAGGTGCATCTTTGATTGGTGGATAGCAGTATCGTTATGAACAGGTGCATATTTGATTGGTGGATAGCAGTACCGTTATGAACAGGTGCATCTTTGATTGGTGTATAGCAGTATCGTTATGAACAGGTGCATGTTTGATTGGTGGATAGCAGTAATGTTATGAACAGGTGCATCTTTGATTGGTGGATAGCGGTATCGTTATGAACAGGTGCATCTTTGATTGGTGGATAGTAGTACCGTTATGAACAGGTACATCTTTGTTTGGTGGATAACAGTATCGTTATGAACAGGTGCATCTTTGATTGGTGGATAGCGGTATCGTTATGAACAGGTGCATCTTTGATTGGTGGATAGCAGTATCGTTATGAACAGATACATCTTTGATTGGTGGATAGTAGTACCGTTATGAACAGGTACATCTTTGTTTGGTGGATAACAGTATCGTTATGAACAGGTGCATCTTTGATTGGTGGATAGCGGTATCGTTATGAACAGGTGCATCTTTGATTGGTGGATAGCAGTATCGTTATGAACAGGTGCATCTTTGATTGGTGGATAGTAGTACCGTTATGAACAGGTACATCTTTGTTTGGTGGATAACAGTATCGTTATGAACAGGTGCATCTTTGATTGGTGGATAGCGGTATCGTTATGAACAGGTACATCTTTGAGTGGTGGATAGCAGTATCGTTATGAACAGATGCATCTTTGATTGGTGGATAGCAGTATCGTTATGAACAGATGCATATTTGATTGGTGGATAGCGGTATCGTTATGAACAGGTGCATCTTTGATTGGTGGATAGCAGTATCGTTATGAACAGATGCATCTTTGATTGGTGGATAGCAGTATCGTTATGAACAGGTGCATCTTTGATTGGTGGATAGCAGTATCGTTATGAACAGATGCATCTTTGATTGGTGGATAGCAGTATCGTTATGAACAGGTGCATGTTTGATTGGTGGATAGCAGTACCGTTATGAACAGGTACATCTTTGTTTGGTGGATAGCAGTATCGTTATGAACAGGTGCATATTTGATTGGTGGATAGCAGTACCGTTATGAACAGGTGCATCTTTGATTGGTGTATAGCAGTATCGTTATGAACAGGTGCATGTTTGATTGGTGGATAGCAGTACCGTTATGAACAGGTGCATCTTTGATTGGTGGATAGCGGTATCGTTATGAACAGGTGCATCTTTGATTGGTGGATAGCAGTATCGTTATGAACAGGTGCATATTTGATTGGTGGATAGCAGTACCGTTATGAACAGGTGCATCTTTGATTGGTGTATAGCAGTATCGTTATGAACAGGTGCATCTTTGATTGGTGGATAGCAGTATCGTTATGAACAGGTGCATATTTGATTGGTGGATAGCAGTACCGTTATGAACAGGTGCATCTTTGATTGGTGTATAGCAGTATCGTTATGAACAGGTGCATGTTTGATTGGTGGATAGCAGTAATGTTATGAACAGGTGCATCTTTGATTGGTGGATAGCGGTATCGTTATGAACAGGTGCATCTTTGATTGGTGGATAGTAGTACCGTTATGAACAGGTACATCTTTGTTTGGTGGATAACAGTATCGTTATGAACAGGTGCATCTTTGATTGGTGGATAGCGGTATCGTTATGAACAGGTGCATCTTTGATTGGTGGATAGCAGTATCGTTATGAACAGATACATCTTTGATTGGTGGATAGTAGTACCGTTATGAACAGGTACATCTTTGTTTGGTGGATAACAGTATCGTTATGAACAGGTGCATCTTTGATTGGTGGATAGCGGTATCGTTATGAACAGGTGCATCTTTGATTGGTGGATAGCAGTATCGTTATGAACAGGTGCATCTTTGATTGGTGGATAGTAGTACCGTTATGAACAGGTACATCTTTGTTTGGTGGATAACAGTATCGTTATGAACAGGTGCATCTTTGATTGGTGGATAGCGGTATCGTTATGAACAGGTACATCTTTGAGTGGTGGATAGCAGTATCGTTATGAACAGATGCATCTTTGATTGGTGGATAGCAGTATCGTTATGAACAGATGCATATTTGATTGGTGGATAGCGGTATCGTTATGAACAGGTGCATCTTTGATTGGTGGATAGCAGTATCGTTATGAACAGATGCATCTTTGATTGGTGGATAGCAGTATCGTTATGAACAGGTGCATCTTTGATTGGTGGATAGCAGTATCGTTATGAACAGATGCATCTTTGATTGGTGGATAGCAGTATCGTTATGAACAGATGCATCTTTGATTGGTGGATAGCAGTATCGTTATAACGAGGTCTATTACAATGCCATATAAACGCTACATACTGGCACGTAACAATGTACAATAAGGCATGTTATCCAGGGTATAGTGTGAGAATATTTGCCATACGTGTTCCAATGAAGGTGTCACACGGCTGTCTCTCTCCAGAATGCAGGAATTCTCCACGCACGCTCCCTCCACCCTGCCATGACCCAATGCTCGTTAAGGTGTATCTAATATATCAATATCGCTTTATCTACGTCCTTGGCTCATTGTGTACCACGTGCTCCTGGCCTTAATAACTTAATTTCAATTGTTTCCCTCGAGAAACGCCCACATTGCATAAAGCAAGTCCAGAGTATGAGATATGTGGCACAATATTCCAAAATGTTCTTCTGCCAACATTTACCTATTTCACAGAGTTAATGTTGTACTTTCAATGTCGTATTTATCATGCAACACACACACACACACACACACACACACACACACACACACACACACACACACACACACACACACACACACACACACACACACACACACACACACACACACACACACACACACACACACACACACACACACACACACACACACACACACACACACACACACACACACACACACACACACACACACACACACACACACACACACACACACACACACACACACACACACACACACACACACACACACACACACACACACACACACACACACACACACACACACACACACACACACACACACACACACACACACACACACACACACACACACACACACACACACACACACACACACACACACACACACACACACACACACACACACACACACACACACACACACACACACACACACACACACACACACACACACACACACACACACACACACACACACACACACACACACACACACACACACACACACACACACACACACACACACACACACACACACACACACACACACACACACACACACACACACACACACACACACACACACACACACACACACACACACACACACACACACACACACACACACACACACACACACACACACACACACACACACACACACACACACACACACACACACACACACACACACACACACACACACACACACACACACACACACACACACACACACACACACACACACACACACACACACACACACACACACACACACACACACACACACACACACACACACACACACACACACACACACACACACACACACACACACACACACACACACACACACACACACACACACACACACACACACACACACACACACACACACACACACACACACACACACACACACACACACACACACACACACACACACACACACACACACACACACACACACACACACACACACACACACACACACACACACACACACACACACACACACACACACACACACACACACACACACACACACACACACACACACACACACACACACACACACACACACACACACACACACACACACACACACACACACACACACACACACACACACACACACACACACACACACACACACACACACACACACACACACACACACACACACACACACACACACACACACACACACACACACACACACACACACACACACACACACACACACACACACACACACACACACACACACACACACACACACACACACACACACACACACACACACACACACACACACACACACACACACACACACACACACACACACACCCACACATTACATACACATCTTGAATTATTACCGAAAGAGAAGCAAATACATGAAATAAATAAATACGCAAATGAATGTGGGGATGTAAAGCAATAAAGCTTATATTCACCCTAGCAAATATGTGGAGGAAGTATTGTATTCCAACAAAAAATTTGATGTCCAGATTTCACCGGAAATATATGTTTTGAGGACCCCTGAATCCAAAGAAAACATTTTTAGAAAAGAAAAAAAGAAAAAAAAAAAAACCTTCGTGTGTGAGTCTGTGTGGACAGCGTAACTCAAAAACGAAAAGTTGCTTAGAAACCAAAGTTAATATTTAAGTTTAATGTCTTTCAAGGATGCGACACGAAGATTTTGAAGAAAATCACCCCACCGTAAACTACCCTTTACATAGAACATTTTAAAAAAATTTTGGTTTTCTTCAAAATGGCTCTAACGATTTTGATTAAAATGCAATATGTTTAGGATATTTTTATGACAAATGAAACGTATATTTTGAATTTTCTGCCTATAGCCGATGTAGTCCTATTTATTCTGGATGTATTTTGCATAACTGGTAAACCGTACGAAATAGACCAAATCTTACTATACGAAAAATGTAGATCTTACTAAAATATGTCTGAATACATTTTTTGTAGAGTGAACCATTTCGGAGATATTCCTCCTTATTTGTGTAAGTTTTGGAGAATATGTACTTCTGTCGAATGGAACATCGTTATTCATAAGATTTGACTATCGCTCAAAGCCTACTGTATTCCCATATTCCCCTTGTACCTACAAGGAAATAAGATAATATGTACAAATGTTTATCTCAACTAACACGAAGAAGATATGGGAATAAGAGTTTGTAAGAATGGTTAGTACAAGAGTAGAGAAAGTCATGTGAGTGCAAGACATCAGATTTTTCTGGCTGTACCTCAAGCACTCAGATGCCTATCCCAAGGTATGTGTGATTGTAGTTTTCAGAAACGACTGCACGTATTCCTGCTATAAAGTCTTTTAATTTCAAGTAATTAAAAGTGAGATCGATGAAGAACTATAAAATAACTCTCTAATATCGTATATGAAAATTAGATGAATATACATATTTTCCAACGGCGGTTTGTTGCAACTGCCTTGTGCTCCTTAGACAGAAACAACGCACCCAGATGCTCCGACAAACACAGAAGAGGTCAGATCTATCCAAACTAAAAAGTCACCCTCTTTAACTCCTTGTTGGTGTCATGTTGCAAAATAATTTCTACAGTGTTCAAGTCCTTTGATTTTCACCCTGACTTTGTTTATACAATTTTCAAAATGCCTCGAGGTTCTACGATCTAAGCATGTTAATATATTTGGCAATCTGGTTTTACTTCATTAATAACTCGTCTATAACCATTTGACGAATTCTGCGACTTGAACCACAGAATCCTGCCTTTCGCTAATGACCTACTTAACTATTTGCTAAGCGCAAATCGCTGATGACCTAGAAGTTGAGCGCCCTTAAACCAAATCCAAATTTGCTAAGCGCAAAGTAATTTCTTCTATGATAAACGTTATACATTGTAACGTTATATAGTATATTACTCTGATATGAATACTTAGTCATTCTATTTGCTTTGTTTCCCTATCAATTATTTAGCGATATTTAATTATTACTTCATTTATCAATTGCATTTTAAGTGGTTTATTTTAAACACAATAATACGAAATCAACTTACTATTTTAGATCACTTATTTTACGCGTATGCAAAGCTTTTATAATGTTCCCTGAAGTCCTATACATTATATGAAGGATAAAATGGCAGAGTAGTTTGTTTTGTACAAATGAATTACCTAAAATTCTCTAAAATAGACAGACTAAGTTTAAGTTTATAACCGAACACCAAATACTTAACAGGGTTTCTAATTGGTTTTTCGTCTGTCGTCACGGAAGACTTGAAGAAACATTCTTGAAAATTCCGATGTTCTCCAAAACAGACGATTCATCCTCGATAATTAGTTACATGAAGTTTTCGCATACAACGTTGCGAAGGATTTACAAGAGTCGTGCGGGGCCACTTAAAGATGAGTGGTCAGCAATTTAAGAGATGATTTCATAGGAATTCTCATCCGCGCGCAAGGCATTCATCACTCTTATCATGAACAAATGAACAGCTATGAACATCCCGATATCTTAAACTGAGGAACCAAATACAGAGAATGGAGGTTAACCATCTACATCGACGTTAAAAATATTTATTTCCGCGAATTTTTGTACATTTTCTTAGAAAAACAGAAATAAGTAAAGGAAATGAAAGCAAATATCCGTTCAAAGTAACACAAGAAAATACGAAGTTGTTATCCAGGATGCAGGTATAGCAGGGGGACATGGCTATGTGGATGAAGTCCAGCGGAAGTCCCTAACAGTTCCACGCTCGAGACCAGGTAGTAGACCAAGGAGCGTCGCCGGTGTGCCGGAGTATCGTCCCGCAGGAGTTCTTTTACATGCCAGTAGATCTACTGATATGGAGCTGTCGTTTTTAAGCACACTTTAAAACCATCAGTCTGGGCCGGAAATTGAACCCGTGACCATGGGATCAGTAGGTCAGCTTCTAACGAACTGAGTCACCCAGACCGACTCTGCAGGTCGAGGCGCTAACTCCACCTGCGAACTTTATCTATCCTCTCTATATTTTTACCACTATCCAAAAGAGTAGTTTCGTTATCGATTTTGCATGAAAATACCCCAGAGAAGGAGAGAGAGAAGAAGGGGCAAGGAGAGGAAAATGGGAGAAGAAAGTATTCCAAGATAAAGAGAACTTCTGCTGGTGTCTCTAAGTTAGAACGTCAAAGTTAGGGATGGGATAAACGATTTTGAAACAGGAAATGTGTAGGCTGGATATATGGTTTCAATGCAGCATTATTTTACGTAATTGGATTATGGGACCTTAAAAAGAAATAAACAGTTAAAGAATGTAATTTAAAACACCTTATGGGTATTTATGTGGCTTAAATTAAGAAAAAGTAATGAGAAAGGATCGGAAAATGGCTAATAGCAGAATTGGTTCTGGAATGCGAGTAATGCACCTAGGGCAAAACTGTCCAGTGATTGCCGAAGCAGTTGTAAAATGAAAACTTACTTCATTCCCAAAGTGAGCATCAAGAACAGAGGTTATCACAATTACCTAACACCTTCTTCCAATAATAACCAATTGTTATTAGCTATTACACACTTGCAAGGACTGCATAAGAAATGTGTTTCAGTCGCTGTCTATGCCATTATTAAGTAACCCACTGTAATTTTGAGGTATCTTACCAAATCCTTACATTCCATTCGTTACATGATAAGTAATATGATAATACGTGTGATCTAACTGATAAATTCTCAAGTAGAGTGAGAGTGAGTCAGGCTGTCGAATTATATATATGGACTATTTCATATATAGCTGCTTGTCCTGTATAATAGTGACCTAGTCTAGCTCCTTCTATTATCACAAGTAATATGATAATACGTGTGATCTATCTGATAAATTCTCAAGTAGAGTGAGAGCGAGTCAGACTGTCGAATTATATTTATATGGACTATTTCATATATAGCTGCTTGTCCTGTATAATAGTGACCTAGTCTAGCTCCTTCTATTATCACAAGTAATATGATAATACGTGTGATCTATCTGATAAATTCTCAAGTAGAGTGAGAGTGAGTCAGACTGTGGAATTATATTTATATGGACTATTTCATATATAGCTGCTTGTCCTGTATAACAGTGACCTAGCCTAGTTCCTTCTATTATCACAAGTAATATGATAATACGTGTGATCTAACTGATAAATTCTCAAGTAGAGTGAGAGCGAGTCAGACTGTCGAATAATATTTATATGGACTATTTCATATATAGCTGCTTGTCCTGTATAATAGTGACCTAGTCTAGCTCCTTCTATTATCACAAGTAATATGAAAATACGTGTGATCTAACTGATAAATTCTCAAGTAGAGTGAGAATGAGTCAGACTGTTGAATTATATTTATATGGACTATTTCATATATAGCTGCTTGTCCTGTATAATAGTGACCTAGTCTAGTTCCTTCTATTATCACAAGTAATATGATAATACGTGTGATCTAACTGATAAATTCTCAAGTAGAGTGAGAGTGAGTCAGACTGTCGAATTATATTTATATGGACTATTTCATATATAGCTGCTTGTCCTGTATAATAGTGACCTAGCCTAGCTCCTTCTATTATCACAAGTAATATGATAATACGTGTGATCTAACTGATAAATTCTCAAGTAGAGTGAGAATGAGTAAGACTGTTGAATTATATTTATATGGACTATTTCATATATAGCTGCTTGTCCTGTATAATAGTGACCTAGCCTAGCTCCTTCTATTATCACAAGTAATATGATAATACGTGTGATCTAACTGATAAATTCTCAAGTAGAGTGAGAGTGAGTCAGACTGTCGAATTATATTTATATGGACTATTTCATATATAGCTGCTTGTCCTGTATAATAGTGACCTAGCCTAGCTCCTTCTATTATCACAAGTAATATGATAATACGTGTGATCTAACTGATAAATTCTCAAGTAGAGTGAGAATGAGTAAGACTGTTGAATTATATTTATAAGGACTATTTCATATATAGCTGCTTGTCCTGTATAATAGTGACCTAGCCTAGCTCCTTCTATTATCACAAGTAATATGATAATACGTGTGATCTAACTGATAAATTCTCAAGTAGAGTGAGAGTGAGTCAGGCTGTCGAATTATATATATGGACTATTTCATATATAGCTGCTTGTCCTGTATAATAGTGACCTAGTCTAGCTCCTTCTATTATCACAAGTAATATGATAATACGTGTGATCTATCTGATAAATTCTCAAGTAGAGTGAGAGCGAGTCAGACTGTCGAATTATATTTATATGGACTATTTCATATATAGCTGCTTGTCCTGTATAATAGTGACCTAGTCTAGCTCCTTCTATTATCACAAGTAATATGATAATACGTGTGATCTATCTGATAAATTCTCAAGTAGAGTGAGAGTGAGTCAGACTGTGGAATTATATTTATATGGACTATTTCATATATAGCTGCTTGTCCTGTATAATAGTGACCTAGCCTAGTTCCTTCTATTATCACAAGTAATATGATAATACGTGTGATCTAACTGATAAATTCTCAAGTAGAGTGAGAGCGAGTCAGACTGTCGAATAATATTTATATGGACTATTTCATATATAGCTGCTTGTCCTGTATAATAGTGACCTAGCCTAGTTCCTTCTATTATCACAAGTAATATGATAATACGTGTGATCTAACTGATAAATTCTCAAGTAGAGTGAGAGCGAGTCAGACTGTCGAATTATATTTATATGGACTATTTCATATATAGCTGCTTGTCCTGTATAATAGTGACCTAGTCTAGCTCCTTCTATTATCACAAGTAATATGATAATACGTGTGATCTATCTGATAAATTCTCAAGTAGAGTGAGAGTGAGTCAGACTGTGGAATTATATTTATATGGACTATTTCATATATAGCTGCTTGTCCTGTATAATAGTGACCTAGCCTAGTTCCTTCTATTATCACAAGTAATATGATAATACGTGTGATCTAACTGATAAATTCTCAAGTAGAGTGAGAGCGAGTCAGACTGTCGAATAATATTTATATGGACTATTTCATATATAGCTGCTTGTCCTGTATAATAGTGACCTAGCCTAGTTCCTTCTATTATCACAAGTAATATGATAATACGTGTGATCTAACTGATAAATTCTCAAGTAGAGTGAGAGCGAGTCAGACTGTCGAATTATATTTATATGGACTATTTCATATATAGCTGCTTGTCCTGTATAATAGTGACCTAGTCTAGCTCCTTCTATTATCACAAGTAATATGATAATACGTGTGATCTAACTGATAAATTCTCAAGTAGAGTGAGAGCGAGTCAGACTGTCGAATTATATTTATATGGACTATTTCATATATAGCTGCTTGTCCTGTATAATAGTGACCTAGTCTAGCTCCTTCTATTATCACAAGTAATATGATAATACGTGTGATCTAACTGATAAATTCTCAAGTAGAGTGAGAGTGAGTCAGACTGTCGAATTATATTTATATGGACTATTTCATATATAGCTGCTTGTCCTGTATAATAGTGACCTAGCCTAGCTCCTTCTATTATCACAAGTAATATGATAATACGTGTGATCTAACTGATAAATTCTCAAGTAGAGTGAGAATGAGTAAGACTGTTGAATTATATTTATATGGACTATTTCATATATAGCTGCTTGTCCTGTATAATAGTGACCTAGCCTAGCTCCTTCTATTATCACAAGTAATATGATAATACGTGTGATCTAACTGATAAATTCTCAAGTAGAGTGAGAATGAGTAAGACTGTTGAATTATATTTATATGGACTATTTCATATATAGCTGCTTGTCCTGTATAATAGTGACCTAGCCTAGCTCCTTCTATTATCACAAGTAATATGATAATACGTGTGATCTAACTGATAAATTCTCAAGTAGAGTGAGAGTGAGTCAGACTGTCGAATTATATTTATATGGACTATTTCATATATAGCTGCTTGTCCTGTATAATAGTGACCTAGCCTAGCTCCTTCTATTATCACAAGTAATATGATAATACGTGTGATCTAACTGATAAATTCTCAAGTAGAGTGAGAATGAGTAAGACTGTTGAATTATATTTATAAGGACTATTTCATATATAGCTGCTTGTCCTGTATAATAGTGACCTAGCCTAGCTCCTTCTATTATCACAAGTAATATGATAATACGTGTGATCTAACTGATAAATTCTCAAGTAGAGTGAGAGTGAGTCAGGCTGTCGAATTATATATATGGACTATTTCATATATAGCTGCTTGTCCTGTATAATAGTGACCTAGTCTAGCTCCTTCTATTATCACAAGTAATATGATAATACGTGTGATCTATCTGATAAATTCTCAAGTAGAGTGAGAGCGAGTCAGACTGTCGAATTATATTTATATGGACTATTTCATATATAGCTGCTTGTCCTGTATAATAGTGACCTAGTCTAGCTCCTTCTATTATCACAAGTAATATGATAATACGTGTGATCTATCTGATAAATTCTCAAGTAGAGTGAGAGTGAGTCAGACTGTGGAATTATATTTATATGGACTATTTCATATATAGCTGCTTGTCCTGTATAATAGTGACCTAGCCTAGTTCCTTCTATTATCACAAGTAATATGATAATACGTGTGATCTAACTGATAAATTCTCAAGTAGAGTGAGAGCGAGTCAGACTGTCGAATAATATTTATATGGACTATTTCATATATAGCTGCTTGTCCTGTATAATAGTGACCTAGCCTAGTTCCTTCTATTATCACAAGTAATATGATAATACGTGTGATCTAACTGATAAATTCTCAAGTAGAGTGAGAGCGAGTCAGACTGTCGAATTATATTTATATGGACTATTTCATATATAGCTGCTTGTCCTGTATAATAGTGACCTAGTCTAGCTCCTTCTATTATCACAAGTAATATGATAATACGTGTGATCTATCTGATAAATTCTCAAGTAGAGTGAGAGTGAGTCAGACTGTGGAATTATATTTATATGGACTATTTCATATATAGCTGCTTGTCCTGTATAATAGTGACCTAGCCTAGTTCCTTCTATTATCACAAGTAATATGATAATACGTGTGATCTAACTGATAAATTCTCAAGTAGAGTGAGAGCGAGTCAGACTGTCGAATAATATTTATATGGACTATTTCATATATAGCTGCTTGTCCTGTATAATAGTGACCTAGCCTAGTTCCTTCTATTATCACAAGTAATATGATAATACGTGTGATCTAACTGATAAATTCTCAAGTAGAGTGAGAGCGAGTCAGACTGTCGAATTATATTTATATGGACTATTTCATATATAGCTGCTTGTCCTGTATAATAGTGACCTAGTCTAGCTCCTTCTATTATCACAAGTAATATGATAATACGTGTGATCTAACTGATAAATTCTCAAGTAGAGTGAGAGCGAGTCAGACTGTCGAATTATATTTATATGGACTATTTCATATATAGCTGCTTGTCCTGTATAATAGTGACCTAGCCTAGCTCCTTCTATTATCACAAGTAATATGATAATACGTGTGATCTAACTGATAAATTCTCAAGTAGAGTGAGAATGAGTAAGACTGTTGAATTATATTTATATGGACTATTTCATATATAGCTGCTTGTCCTGTATAATAGTGACCTAGCCTAGCTCCTTCTATTATCACAAGTAATATGATAATACGTGTGATCTATCTGATAAATTCTCAAGTAGAGTGAGAGTGAGTCAGACTGTCGAATTATATTTATAGGGCTAATGCATACTTATAATGAATTTAAATACTATATATAACTAGAAAATGTTAAATTATATAAAAGATAACATGGAATATATTCATTACGTTTAGTGTAGTTCAGCATTGCCAAAAGAGGAAAACGAAACACAACAATTATGTGTATTTCGATCTTCTTTTGTTGTTATAACAGAAGACCATCTAATAATCTTAAATACATATTAACTTATTTTGAACATTAACAAATAACCTTGTTCTGAAAAATACATGAATTATTAAAAGAACAGATGTTAAAGACAGTTTTCAAATTGAAACGGAGTGATATTTTGACTGTTAATCGATTGTAACATGTAATGAATTGCTATTCAGCGGTTTACGGGATTCAGTTGGCGACACTGACTAAGAAAAACGAAGACTTAGTGATAATTGTAGGGAACAAGAGAATGGCCAGGTAGTAAAGCGATATAATTATTTAAGCTTGTATATATATATATATATGTGTGTGTGTGTGTGTGTGTGTGTGTGTGTGTGTGTGTGTGTGTGTGTGTGTGTGTGTGTGTGTGTGTGAGAGTGTGTGTGTATGTGTGTGTGTGTATGTATGTATGTAATACTGAAACATAATTGCCAGTGGAGAACATTCTGAGGACAGAAAAGCATTCTTGGGTAGAATAGTTCAATGTTTCTCGTCTAAAATGAAGAATGTTGCTGCACGTGTTCCACGCCCACCCTAGTAGGTACATCCTGGATCCATATTTATCTGAAACCTTGACTCCTAAGTTAAGGAAGAGGATCCTCTGAAAATAACGGTGATCGATGAAGATGATGCTAATGGAATGCATGGTCGTTAAAGGTCGTTTAGCTCCTTGTACATTTTTCAGAACGTGACTTGGCTGTGTTCCAATAAATAGTGAATCTTTCTGTGAGATTTTAACGAACAAAGAGGTACCTACGTTACGGGGAAGCAGATCACTTTCTCTTTCAACAGAAACTCGCTTTACAGGAGTATTAAATGGTTTTACCACACGAGAAGTTGCCGCCGAAACTGGCTTGTGTTCGTTAAAATAGACTTGGTATAAGAATCTAGTCTCTCTTTAACAACTTAACACTGCAACCAATTTAGGAAAAATTTACACAAAACAAATAGTATTTGCTAATTATAAAAGGAATCAGATGATCTATCTGTATGTATATATCGATATAGATGTAAATACATAGGATAGATAGACCCTAGATACACAGATACATGCAGAGAAATAGACGGATGTACGGATGGATGGATGGATGGAATGATGGGAGGGTGGATGGATGGATGGATGGGTGGAATGATGGGAGGGTGGATGGATGGATGGATGGATGGATGGATGGATGGAAGGTGGGTGGGTGGATGGATGGGAGGGTGGATGGATGGATGGATGGGAGGGTGGATGGGTGGATGGATGGGAGGGTGGATGGATGGATGGATGGTGGATGGGTGGATGGATGGGAGGGTGGATGGATGGGAGGGTGGATGGATGGATGGATGGATGGAAGGTGGGTGGCTGGATGGATGGATGGGAGGGTGGATGGATGGACGGACGGACAGATGGATGGATGGATGGGAGGGTGGATGGATGGGCGGACGGACGGACAGATGGATGGATGGATGGATGGGAGGGTGGATGGATGTATGGATGGGTGGAAGTATGTACGGATGGATGGGTGGATGGATGGATGTATGGATGGGTGGATGGATGGATGGATGTATGTACGGACGGACGGATGCTAGTATGGATGGATGGATGGATGGACGGATGGTTGGATGGTTGTATGGATGGATGGATGTATGAACGGACGGATGGACGGATGGTTGGATGGATTAATGGATGGGTGGACGGACGGACAGATGGATGGGAGGATGGATGGATGTATGGATGGGTGGGTGGATGGATGGACGGACGGGAGGGTGGATGGATGGGTGGGTGGATGGGTGGGTGGATGGATGGACGGACGGACGGGAGGGTGGATGGATGGATAGATGGATGGACGGATGGATGGGAGGGTGGATGGATGGGTGGGTGGGTGGGTGGGTGGATGGATGGATGGACGGATGGGAGGGTGGATGGATGGGTGGGTGGATGAGTGGGTGGATGGATGGACGGACGGGAGGGTGGATGGATGGATAGATGGATGGACGGATGGATGGGAGGATGGATGGATGTGTGGGTGGATGGATGGATGGACGGGAGGGTGGATGAATGGATGGATGGGTGGGTGGATGGACGGACGGACAGATGGATGGATGGATGGGAGGGTGGATGGATGTACGGATGGATGTATGTACGGATGGATGGGTGGATGGATGTATGGATGGGTGGATGGATGGATGTATGGATGGATGGATGTATGTATGTACGGACGGACGGATGGTAGTATGGATGGATGGATGGACGGACGGACGGATGGTTGGATGGTTGTATGGTTGTATGGATGGATGTATGAACGGACGGATGGACGGATGGTTGGATGGATTAATGGATGGGTGGACGGACGGACAGATGGATGGATGGATGGGAGGATGGATGGATGTATGGATGGATGGGTGGGTGGATGGATGGATGGATGGACGGACGGGAGGGTGGATGGATGGGTGGGTGGATGGATGGACGGACGGGAAGGTGGATGGATAGATGGATGGACGGATGGATGGGAGGGTGGATGGATGGGTGGGTGGATGGATGGGAGGGTGGATGGATGGATGGATGGGAGGGTGGATGGATGGGTGGGTGGATGGATGGACGGACGGGAGGGTGGATGGATGGATAGATGGATGGACGGATGGGAGGATGGATGGATGGGAGGGTGGATGGATGGGTGGGTGGATGGATGGACGGACGGACAGCTGGATGGGAGGGTGGATGGATGTATGGATGGCTGGATGTATTTACGGATGGATGGGTGGATGGATGGATGTATGGATGGGTGGATGTATGGATGGATGGATAGATGTATGGACGGACGGACGGATGGTTGTATGGATGGATGGACGGACGGACGGATGGTTGGATGGTTGTATGGATGGATAGATGTATGAACGGACGGACGGACGGATGGTTGGATGGATGGTTGGATGGGTGGATGGACGGACAGATGGATGGATGGATGGGAGGGTGGATGGATGGATGGATGGGTGGATATATGTACGGATGGATGTATGGACGGACGGATGGTTGGATGGATGGATGAATGGATGGGTGGATGTATGTACGGATGGATGGGTGGATGAATGGATGGGTGGATGTATGTACGGATGGATGGGTGAATGGATGTATGGGTGGGTGGATGGATGTATGGATGGGTGGATGGATGGATGTATGGATGGGTGGATGGATGGATGTATGGATGGGTGGATGTATGTACGGATGGAAGGGTGGATGGATGGATGGGTGGATGTATTGATGGATGGATGTATGGACGGATGGATGGATGTATGGACGGACGGATGGTTGTATGGATGGATGGATGGATGGACGGACGGATGGTTGGATGGTTGTATGGATGGATGGACAGATGGGTGAACGGACGGATGGTTGGATGAATGGATGGGTGGACGGACGGATGGTTGGATGGTTGTATGGATGTATGTATGGACGGATGGTTGTATGGATGGATGGACGGACGGATGGTTGGATGGTTGTATGGATGGATAGATGTATGAACGGACGGACGGATGGTTGGATGGATGGAAAGGTGGACGCACGGACGGACAGATGGATGGATGGGTGGATATATGTACGGATGTATGGACAGAGGGACGGATGGGTGGATGAATGGATGGGTGGATGTATGTACGGATGGATACGTGAATGGATGTATGGATGTATGGGTGGGTGGATGTATGGGTGGGTGGATGGATGGATGTATGGATGGGTGGATGTATGTACGGATGGAAGGGTGGATGGATGGATGGGTGGATGTATGGATGGATGGATGTATGGACGGACGGACGGATGGTTGTATGGATGGACGGACGGATGGTTGGATGGTTGTATGGATGGATGGACAGATGTATGAACGGACGGACGGATGGTTGGATGGATGGATGAATGGATAGGTGGATGGACGGATGGTTCGATGGTTGTATGGATGGATGTATGGACGGACGGACGGATGGTTGGCTGGATGGATGGTTGGATGGACAGATGGATGAATAGATGGATGGATGTATGGATGGATGGACAGATGGATGAATGGTTGGATGGATGGACAGATGGATGAATGGTTGGATGAATGGATGGATGTATGGATGGACAGATGGATGAATGGATGGGTGGATGTGTATACGGATGGATGGATGTATGGACGGACGGATGGTTGGATGGATGGACGGACGGATGGATGGGTGGATGGATGAACGGATGGGTGGATGTATGGATGAACGGATGGGTGGATGTATGTACGGATGGATGGGTGGATGGATGGATGGATGAACGGATGGGTGGATTGGATGGATGAACGGATGGGTGGATGTATGTACGGATGGATGGGTGGATGGATGGATGGATGAACGGATGGGTGGATGGATGGATGAACGGATGGGTGGATGTATGGATGAACGGATGGGTGGATGTATGTACGGATGGATGGGTGGATGGATGGATGAACGGATGGGTGGATGGATGGATGAACGGATGGGTGGATGTATGGATGAATGGATGGGTGGATGTATGTACGGATGAATGGATGGGTGGATGTATGGACGGACGGACGGATGGTTAGATGGATGGATGGACGGATGGATGGATGAATGTATGGATGGATGAATGGATGTATGGATGGATGTATGGATGGATGAATGGATGGATGAATGGATGAATGGATGGATGTATGGATGGATGTATGGATGGATGTATGGATGAATGTATGAATGGATGTATGGATGGATGTATGGATGGATGTATGGATGGATGGATGTATGGATGGATGGATGTATGGATGGACGGACAGATGGATGGATATCGCGTGTGTATGTGTGTTTGTTATGTGTATGCAAGTCTTGTCTTTGCATATAAAATGTAAAATATAAGTGCTTATGCTCGATAGTTTGATTAACGAATTAATTTATATTAATGCTTATTTTCTAAGATAAAAATAGTGACATAATATACCGACGATATTTAAAACAAATTTCCGAGTGTTCTATGGTCTCTGTCGATTGTACTACAAAGGTTTTCTGAAAGACTCATTTCTCTATCTACTTCACGACGGTCATAAAAATTTGGAGATTTCCTTGTAGATAAAATGGATACAGGAGAATACATAGGCTTAACTTACGAGAGTCACTAGGTATATATTGAGACACGGAAAATTGGCTACCCTTGGGAAGAATATTGTTGCTTTGTCAGAATAGCTGACTCATTGGTAATGCAATGGTAGCAGGTAGACCATTGTTGCGTGATTCATTTTTGCTCAGATTTTGTTTGAAGTCAGGAAAGTGTGAACGTTTTTTCAAGTGCAATGGAGATTCAGAGAAGGCATTTTCGTGCAATGATCACTATTCATATTTCTCTATCTCAATGCATATCTAGAGAACCTCGTATAAAATGTGAAATGTTACTTTTGAGTTGTAAGGTTAATTCCATGATGCACGTGTGGGGCTTACAACACATCTAGAACTGTTCATGGTTTAAGGAAGCGAACTAACGAAAGGTTAGGATGATGCACCTGGGTTATTAAATTAATAGACAGGAGAAATATTGAGTCAGACAATGAAGAAATCCGTTGTGAAGATGAGATCTACAAAGAACAGTTTCACAAGCTGGAGCAGACCCCCTCCTCTGTGCATGTTACAAAACAGTGAGTCCACCCACAACTTCTCCCCTCCATATACGACCTTCAGCACATATTTTCACCAACATCGTGCATTATACATACTTCAGCAAGGACTAGACCTAATATTGGAACACTGCTTTCGAAACACTTGCCTTGCAACTGCATATGACACTAACAACATCAGAAACCCGCATATTTTGGTTCAATTTCCCACGCGAAAATATACTATAGTGATCCAGCTCAAGAAATACGAATACCAGTCTAAAAACAAACTGTTTAACAATTGTTGACATTTCGCACTTTATTTACATGGAGATTCACTAATGGCGGTGATTTCAATGAACGGTATATACTTGGAGATTTCAATGCAGCAGTAGAAAACGAACTTACTAATGGCGGTGATTTCAATGAACGGTATATACTTGGAGATTTCAATGCAGCAGTAGAACACGAACTTACTAATGGCGGTGATTTCAATGAACGGTATATACTTGGAGATTTCAATGCAGCAGTAGTAAACGAACTTACTAATGGCGGTGATTTCAATGAACGGTATATACTTGGAGATTTCAATGCAGCAGTAGTAAACGAACTTACTAATGGCGGTGATTTCAATGAACGGTATATACTTGGAGATTTCAATGCAGGAGTACAAAACGAACTTACTAATGGCGGTGATTTCAATGAACGGTATATACTTGGAGATTTCAATGCAGGAGTACAAAACGAACTTACTAATGGCGGTGATTTCAATGAACGGTATATACTTGGAGATTTCAATGCAGGAGTAGAAAACGAACTTACTAATGGCGGTGATTTCAATGAACGGCATATACTTGGAGATTTCAATGCAGCAGTAGAACACGAACTTACTAATGGCGGTGATTTCAATGAACGGTATATACTTGGAGATTTCAATGCAGCAGTAGTAAACGAACTTACTAATGGCGGTGATTTCAATGAACGGTATATACTTGGAGATTTCAATGCAGCAGTAGTAAACGAACTTACTAATGGCGGTGATTTCAATGAACGGCATATACTTGGAGATTTCAATGCAGCAGTAGAAAACGAACTTACTAATGGCGGTGATTTCAATGAACGGTATATACTTGGCGATTTCAATGCAGGAGTAGTAAACGAACTTACTAATGGCGGTGATTTCAATGAACGGTATATACTTGGAGATTTCAATGCAGCAGTAGTAAATGAACTTACTAATGGCGGTGATTTCAATGAACGGTATATACTTGGAGATTTCAATGAAGCAGTAGAAAACGAACTTACTAATGGCGGTGATTTCAATGACCGGTATATACTTGGAGATTTCAATGCAGCAGTAGTAAACGAACTTACTAATGGCGGTGATTTCAATGAACGGTATATACTTGGAGATTTCAATGCAGCAGTAGTAAACGAACTTACTAATGGCGGTGATTTCAATGAACGGTATATACTTGGAGATTTCAATGCAGCAGTAGTAAACGAACTTAATAATGGCGGTGATTTCAATGAACGGTATATACTTGGAGATTTGAATGCAGCAGTAGATAACGAACTTACTAATGGCGGTGATTTCAATGAACGGTATATACTTGGCGATTTCAATGCAGGAGTGCAAAACGAACTTACTAATGGCGGTGATTTCAATGAACGGTATATACTTGGAGATTTCAATGCAGCAGTAGAAAACGAACTTATTAATGGCGGTTATTTCAATGAACGGTATATACTTGGAGATTTCAATGCAGCAGTAGAAAACGAACTTACTAATGGCGGTGATTTCAATGAACGGTATATACTTGGAGATTTCAATGCAGGAGTAGAAAACGAACTTATTAAGGGCGGTGATTTCAATGAACGGTATACACTTGGAGATTTCAATGCAGGAGTAGAAAACGAACTTATTAATGGCGGTGATTTCAATGAACGGTATATACTTGGAGATTTCAATGCAGGAGTAGAAAACGAACTTATTAATGGCGGTGATTTCAATGAACGGTATACACTTGGAGATTTCAATGCAGGAGTAGAAAACGAACTTATTAATGGCGGTGATTTCAATGAACGGTATATACTTGGAGATTTCAATGCAGGAGTAGAAAACGAACTTATTAATGGCGGTGATTTCAATGAACGGTATATACTTGGAGATTTCAATGCAGGAGTACAAAACGAACTTACTAATGGCGGTGATTTCAATGAACGGTATATACTTGCAGATTTCAATGCAGCAGTAGAAAACGAACTTATTAATGGCGGTGATTTCAATGAACGGTATATACTTGGAGATTTCAATGCAGCAGTAGAAAACGAACTTATTAATGGCGCTGATTTCAATGAACGGTATATACTTGGAGATTTCAATGCAGGAGTAGAACACGAACTTACTAATGGCGGTGATTTCAATGAACGGTATATACTTGGAGATTTCAATGCAGCAGTAGAAAACGAACTTACTAATGGCGGTGATTTCAATGAACGGTATATACTTGGAGATTTCAATGCAGGAGTAGAAAACGAACTTACTAATGGCGGTGATTTCAATGAACGGTATATACTTGGAGATTTCAATTCAGCAGTAGAAAACGAACTTACTAATGGCGGTGATTTCAATGAACGGTACATACTTGGAAATTTCAATGCAGCAGTAGAAAACGAACTTACTAATGGCGGTGATTTCAATGAACGGTATATACTTGGAGATTTCAATGCAGCAGTAGAAAACGAACTTACTAATGGCGGTGATTTCAATGAACGGTATATACTTGGAGATTTCAATGCAGGAGTAGAAAACGAACTTATTAATGGCGGTGATTTCAATGAACGGTATATACTTGGAGATTTCAATGCAGGAGTAGAAAACGAACTTATTAATGGCGGTGATTTCAATGAACGGTATACACTTGGAGATTTCAATGCAGGAGTAGAAAACGAACTTATTAATGGCGGTGATTTCAATGAACGGTATATACTTGGAGATTTCAATGCAGGAGTACAAAACGAACTTACTAATGGCGGTGATTTCAATGAACGGTATATACTTGCAGATTTCAATGCAGCAGTAGAAAACGAACTTATTAATGGCGGTGATTTCAATGAACGGTATATACTTGGAGATTTCAATGCAGCAGTAGAAAACGAACTTATTAATGGCGCTGATTTCAATGAACGGTATATACTTGGAGATTTCAATGCAGGAGTAGAACACGAACTTACTAATGGCGGTGATTTCAATGAACGGTATATACTTGGAGATTTCAATGCAGGAGTAGAAAACGAACTTACTAATGGCGGTGATTTCAATGAACGGTATATACTTGGAGATTTCAATGGAGGAGTAGAAAACGAACTTACTAATGGCGGTGATTTCAATGAACGGTATATACTTGGAGATTTCAATGCAGGAGTAGAAAACGAACTTACTAATGGCGGTGATTTCAATGAACGGTATATACTTGGAGATTTCAATGCAGCAGTAGAACACGAACTTACTAATGGCGGTGATTTCAATGAACGGTATATACTTGGAGATTTCAATGCAGGAGTAGAACACGAACTTACTAATGGCGGTGATTTCAATGAACGGTATATACTTGGAGATTTCAATGCAGGAGTACAAAACGAACTTACTAATGGCGGTGATTTCAATGAACGGTATATACTTGGAGATTTCAATGCAGGAGTAGAAAACGAACTTACTAATGGCGGTGATTTCAATGAACGGTATATACTTGGAGATTTCAATGCAGGAGTAGAACACGAACTTACTAATGGCGGTGATTTCAATGAACGGTATATACTTGGAGATTTCAATGCAGGAGTACAAAACGAACTTACTAATGGCGGTGATTTCAATGAACGGTATATACTTGGAGATTTCAATGCAGGAGTAGAAAACGAACTTACTAATGGCGGTGATTTCAATGAACGGTATATACTTGGAGATTTCAATGCAGCAGTAGAACACGAACTTACTAATGGCGGTGATTTCAATGAACGGTATATACTTGGAGATTTCAATGCAGGAGTACAAAACGAACTTACTAATGGCGGTGATTTCAATGAACGGTATATACTTGGAGATTTCAATGCAGGAGTAGAAAACGAACTTACTAATGGCGGTGATTTCAATGAACGGTATATACTTGGAGATTTCAATGCAGGAGTAGAACACGAACTTACTAATGGCGGTGATTTCAATGAACGGTATATACTTGGAGATTTCAATGCAGGAGTACAAAACGAACTTACTAATGGCGGTGATTTCAATGAACGGTATATACTTGGAGATTTCAATGCAGGAGTAGAAAACGAACTTACTAATGGCGGTGATTTCAATGAACGGTATATACTTGGAGATTTCAATGCAGGAGTAGAAAACGAACTTAAACAACAGTGATTTCAATGATGGGTAAAGAGATTAACCTATAGAAAAAATAGAGGTCTACTTATGCACGCCCTTTAAGGGACTCTGCGACTGAAAAATGACCGAAAAATTATCACATTGACGATTTTAGATTTATGCATATACATTTTCCCCAAACCTTGATTCATCGGTTGGCAGTGAAATTGTTTAAATTCCGCCGTTTTGAATAATCTTTAAATTCAATGTACGCTATATATCCCTTTTTCTGCTTAAATTTTGACAGCATTTGCATAAAATGTGGGCTCAAAATGACCAAATTCAGTGGAAAGAAGTAGTTAAGTTATGAATCTGAGGAGAAAGACAGCAGACTTGAAAGTGTGATCATGATACCTGTGTGCACAAAAATTGGTTTTTCTTGCCTGCCTTTATACTTTTAGTACACTATCTCCTCCATGGGTATTAAATTTTGTGTCGTGTTCCTAGAAATGTTCCAGCAGGTGCTCCATTTATCTCACTTGAAATTCAATCTTTTGTTTCAAAATTTGAGCGTTTGTTTAGCTTTAAAAAAGTAAATAAACATAAAAATGTTCAAAAAATTTTCAATGTCCATCAAAGCAAAGGAATTAATTACTTTAAAAGTGATTATTTTTTCTTCCTGGTGGTGTTTCTTGGGTAATTAAAGTTTATGAAATAATAAAAATGTTGTGATATTTTGGGTTTTAATGCGCATGGAATATTTTGAATATTAAGGTTAATGTGAATAAATTGAATAATTAATTCCCTCAAAACTATAAAACTGATTTTACTGAAACTTTGTGTGGTAGTGTATGATATAAACACCCTGAAGCATTGAAAGTATTTATTTCATATCTATGCAAATATAGAAAATTCAAATTTGGTCGTGTGTTCCTTGCTGTGGTTTTCAGCGTTCCATTCTAAATGGAGAGTTCAGTCAACATTGAAGTAGTTTATTTGGCGTTAAATATACATGAATTAACATAATGTTTTTAATAAATACAAAATATACCTTAGTATTTACGAAATAAATCCTTTAAATTTATTCAAATCAAAATGAATCGTAAACTGGCTTTATCTTATAAAACAGAAGAATCCAGAACCCCGCTTGGTACTGCATTAATTGCGGAGGTAGGTAACTTTCACCACCCCCCCCCCCCCTCTCACTCACGCACGTTTAAGCGAAGTTTTCAAAACCACTAATATAACTGATTTTTTTCAGGTTGATACGAACATCTAAAATATTCATAAGATATAAGATTAATATAGCAAAAACTTATTTCTGCTTTGTGCGCGTTTTATCCTTATTATGACATTAAAGCGATACTAAATTAAAATATGCGAATTATAGTGTGCGAAACATTTCTTATATACAGCAAATTATAGTTAAAACACAGTTACAATGTCCATAATTATACATCTTACAGAAAAGAGGTAAGAGATTTCGACACTTTGTCTTGAGAAATGCAACTTAAAGTAAGTTAAACGGTTCATTGTCATTTTGCCACATTGGCGTCAGAAGTGGCATCTGTCAAATTACCACTTTGTACCATTGTAGACATTTAAAGTAACTATACTGAAAACATTAATTATTATTGATTTTCATAAGTGCATTGCACATATTGTTAAATGAATAGCCGTGCGTTAAATGTAACAATGAAGTAGCAAGTTCCATAATAGCCACTGGGACACTTTTGTTTCTAATAACAGTTTTTATGAGGTCCAATCTAATCTAAATTACACTGATAGGTTCATTTAGAAGCCGTGCCTAAAATAGCATTTAATTTAACTTAATTACAGTAATAACGAATGTGTATAAATTATATTCATCAATGAATTGATATAATTATAACAATAAAATTGTATGGAATTTGGTGACCTAAAACGACTCTGAGGCTTTCTATATAGAATACCGTGGAGCTGTTAAGGAAAACTGGTTTATTTAATGAAGGTTATGTCAGAGACGTTTATTGTAATAAAGTTGATTTATGTCAAGTAATCCATCATGTGGATATTCATACATGATATATTTAAAACACTCTGACATGTTTATTCCAGCAGAAAAAAATTGTCATGCACTTTTAGAGTTGTTAAAACAATTAACATTACACTTTAACATTATTTAAACCTGTTGTATGTTCTATTTAAGATTAAAAAAGCATTGCAGCTCATATGAAAAATACATGTTTTTTAATTTTCACGAATAAAAAAGAAAAAGAAAACATCTATCTATACTTAGACCCGGGTGCGTTCTATTTTTCATATGATCTTCAAAGGGCCGCAGTGACAGATGCATGTAACAAATTCGTCTCCTGAATCACTCGTAACGAATTTTCTTTCTTCTTAATAATCTTATTACATACTCAAATATTAAGACACAATATCACAATTTTTACTTTTTCTACTACGAAAAGTAGAGGAAGTATTGTATTCCACCCAAAAATTAGATGTCGAGATTTCACCGCAGATATATGTTTTGAAGCCCCCTGGATCCAAAAAGAGCATTCTTAGAAAAAGCTCCACGTGGACAGCATAACTCAAAAACGAAAAGTTCGTTAAAAACCAAAGTTGGTATTTAAGTTTAATGTCTTTCAAGGATGCGACACGAAGATTTTGAAGTTTGTAAAAATGGTTAGTACAAGAGTAGAGAAAGACGTGTGAGTGCAATACGTCAGATATTTTAATCCTACCATCGATACAAAGTAGACAAGAGAGAGAAGGTAAGGTGAAGAAGGTATTAATTATGATACCACCGGCCGTAATGAGCTTAACATATTCACAGAGCGAGTAAAAAATCCTAAACCCGAGGTAAGTATCATATAGTATACCTAATAGCAAAGGACAGGGGAGGATAAACCAAGTGACCAACATAAAAGCTTCATTTATTTATGCTTGAGGCTTGCGTATTCAAATCGATGTTATTGCGGACTGAATTCAACATGGAAACGGGGATCGTATGCGAAATGGGATTGGACTCAAATCGATTTCGATTCCCCATGGAAACGTAGTGACTGATGATGTGTATGCGATAGCAGCCCATGCATATCTTGAGGAAAGTGTCTCGTAGTTCAGCACCGGACCAGGTAGCAGCAAATTCATTGATGTCCGAGACATCAACACCTGCAGTTTGATCTTTCTGTGTTCTATAGTTGATATGTAAGTTAATCATTGTGAACATATAAGCTAAATTTACAATTCATTTATCAATTCCCATGGCAACGAATATAAAACTGGTCTTTAATATTTACGGTCCTAGGAGGAAATGACGTCACACCTTGTTTTGTTCTATGTAGTTAGTGTAAAGAAGAAGAAGAAGAAGAAGAAGAAGAAGAAGAGGAAGAAGAAGAATGTGTTACTTTGAAGTGCCAAGTCTATGGATACCTGAAGAGCAATACTTCCAATAACTGTGTTCCAAAACTTTAAGTAGCTTTTTCTCCATGTAACATTTTTGTACTTTAGGGTAAACTTTTTTGCAGTAGATATTGGTGGATAAAGCTGAAACTTTAAGGACATGTACAATATAACTAGTCAAACAAAACTGTGTATTGGTTTTTTGATTACACTCGTGTATATGATTCTTTTCCCTCTGTAATTATTACTAATACTCATTTTTATTCTGTTCTCCACATGACATGATGCATTTCATTGACCTATCTAGCAAATGCAGTTGAGAGACATTCACCTAAATTCTGTTAGTCAGTCAGTCAGTCAGTCAGTCAGTCAGTCAGTCAGTCAGTCAGTCAGTCAGTCAGTCAGTCAGTCAGTCAGTCAGTCAGTCAGTCAGTCAGTCAGTCAGTCAGTCAGTCAGTCAGTCAGTCAGTCATCAGTCAGTGAGTGAGTGAGTGAGTGAGTGAGTGAGTGAGTCAGTCAGTCAGTCAGTCAGTCAGTCAGTCAGTCAGTCAGTCAGTCAGTCAGTCAGTCATCAGTCAGTTTCAATATGAACCAGTTGTCATGCCGATCTGATGATAATTTTAATTGGTGGAGCTATGTATGGATAAGGGATAAGGGGGGTTCAATTAGTTGGTGGTGGGGAGGGGGAGAGAGTGCTATGATTGTTGTGGAGGCCTGCCCCACATTCACTTGTCCACCAGTCAGCCATCAACAACACAGTGCTGCAACATGAACATCTCTCAGCTCAGATATCCTGCTGCGGTCCTAGGTAGGTAGGCATAACACCGTCTTACTTTCTTACTTACTTACTACTGGGCTTTCTATACCTGCCTGCTGCCTGCCTACACCTTTACTTTCTCTACCTACCTCAAATGTTGTATTCCATGTCGAGATTTCACTAGAAATATATGTTTTGAAGACCTCTGAGTACAAAAACAGCATTATTACAAAAAGGTGTGTATGTCTGAAAAGAGCATAACTCAAAAACGTAACCTTTAAAAACCAAAGTTGATATTTAAGCTTAATAATCTTCAAGGGTGCAACATTAACATTAAAAAAAAAAAAAAGCACCACCGTACCCTTTACGTACAAAAGTTTTCAAAAATTTTGATTTACTCCAAAATGGCTCAAACCATTTTCATTAAAATGCAATATGATTAAGATATTTCAATGACAAATAAAATGTATATTTTGAATTTTGTAGTCCTCTTTCCTCTAGATGAGTTTTGTATAACTAGTAAACCGTAAGAAAAAGCCCAAATCGTACTATAGAAAAAAAATTGTAGATATTGTTAAAACACATGATCTTTTTTGTGAAGTGAAGCATTTCTAAGATATTCCTGGTTATGTTTGTGTTTTGCAATACTTCTAGACGTTTTAGAGTCGAACTTTGACTATCGCACAAAGCCTTCTGTATTCCCATATTCCCCTTGTACCTACAAGGAAATAAGCAATAAGATAATTTGTACAAATGTTTATCTCAACTAACACGAAGAAGATATAGCAACAAGAGTTTGTAAGAATGGTTGGTACAAGAGTAGAGAAAGTCACGTGAGAGTAACAGATCAGATTTTTTCCTAACTACAAAAGGTTTGGTGTATGTAATTAAAAAACACAAGAAGGTGATTGATGATGATGATGATGATGTAATCTTATACTTTTTGCATCATAGGCATTTCTAACGATGCTAAGGTTCTTATAAATCTATTACATGTTATCATAATGCATATTTATTAGACAATTTTGGTCATATTAGTGATTTTCTCTTCCAAGGCATTTTTCGAATTTTTTAAAATTATTTAGTAAGTTCGCTGTCTTTACAGTGACTATATAAACATTTTGTGTTACTGAGATATTAATCTTAAATTATACCAAACGTATATACATATACCTTACTTATTTTAAAAAAATCTTTACTTTCTCTGTGGTAAGTCGACATGTCGATGTCGACATTTCACCGGAAATATACGTTTTGAGACCCCCTGAATCCAAAAAAACATTTTTTAGAAAAGGTCCGTGTATGTGTGTCTGTGTGTATGTGTGCGTGCGTGTGTATGTGTGCCTTCAGTCTGTGGACAGCATAACTCAAAAACGAAAAGTCGGTTAAAAACCAAAGTTGGTATTTATGTTTAATGTCTTTCAAGGATGCGACACGAAGATTTTGAAGAAACTAGCCCCACCCTAAACTACCCTTTACATGGAACATTTTTCGAAAATTTTGATTTTCTTAAAAATGGCTCTGACGATTTTGATTAAAGTGCCATATGTTTAAGGTATTTGTATGACAAATGAAATGTATATTTTGAATTTTCTGACTATAGCCTATGTAGTCCTGTTTACTCTTGATGACTTTTAAATAACTCGTAAACCATAAGAGATAGACAAAATCTTACTATACATAAATGTTGGTTGTTAATGCTGGATTTCTGTCAATGAAGTCATTAATTCTCTTGCTCTCCAATATTTTTCACTGATGGATGGGGTGGTAGAATTGGAGAGAATTACCAGTAAATGTAATCGCTTTTTTTTAGAGAGCACCATATTTTTATGTTTCGGCGGTCACATCGCTCTCTCACAACCCCCAGAATGTCTGGAGGACCATACCTGTCGTTGGTTTACGGGTCTCACCGACCTGACCGAGAGAATTATCAAAATAAATTCACCGACCATATCCTCTGATTACCAATCAGACGTATTACATGCCATGACAGGTCAACATGTTAGGGGTTAAGAGTTTACAGAAAAATTAGAGAAATGGAGAGGTTGGAAAAATAAAGACACTAATAGCATCGGGGTCGGAAGAGAACAAGAGTTGACCAGGTAAGGCCAGGTAGAAAAGCTACAGTGAGGAGCAAAACACCAGTAAGTGGAAGTAATGCTCTACTCAGCTTGGGTACCTTGTGGTCGCCATTCACATATCCCCTAGACGGAGACCCCTGAGGGTATACAAAATATGTAGATCTCGCAAAAACAAAATTTATATCTAAATAATTTTTTTTTCCAGAGTGAACCACTTAGGAGACTTTCCTTGTTATTTGGGTCAGTTTCGGAAAACTTTCGTGAAATGGAATATCGTTATTCATTTTTGATATGTTAGACGTGCAAAGAGAAGGGGATCTCAAAGTTTTAAGAGATTTGACTATCGCTCAAAACCTACTTAATCTAATATTTCCCTCATAAGCAATAAGATAATTTGTACAAATGTTTATCTCGACTAACACCAAGAAGATATAGGAAAAAGAGTTTGTAAGAATGGTTAGTGCAAGAGTAGACAAAGTCATGCGAGTGCCACACATGACATTTTTTAAATATTAAATGCAACTTTTTAAGGAGAGATTAACTGATGAATTTAGTTAAAATACTACTCTTTTTCATTTTCTCATATTTATATTTGAAATTTGATGTGTATGTTGGAATTTTTATACCTTAAAATACTTAGTTTTGCAGAGATATTTTCATCGCAAGTAATATGATAATACGTGTGATCTATCTGATAAATACTCAAGTAGAGTGAGAGTGAGTCAGACTGTCGAATTATATTTATATGGACTATTTCATATATAGCTGGTTGTCCTGTATAATAGTGATCCAGCCTAGCTCCTTCTATTATCACAAGTAATATGATAATACGTGTGATCTAAATTCTAACTGATAAATTCTCAAGTAGAGTGAGAGTGAGTCAGACTGTGGAATTATATTTATATGGACTATTTCATATATAGCTGCTTGTCCTGTATAATAGTGACGTAGTCTAGCTCCTTCTATTATTACAAGTAATATGATAATACGTGTGATCTAACTGATAAATTCTCAAGTAGAGTGAGAGTGAGTCAGACTGTCGAATTATATTTATATGGACTATTTCATATATAGCTGGTTGTCCTGTATAATAGTGATCTAGCCTAGCTCCTTCTATTATCACAAGTAATATGATAATACGTGTGATCTAAATTCTAACTGATAAATTCTCAAGTAGAGTGAGAGTGAGTCAGACTGTGGAATTATATTTATATGGACTATTTCATATATAGCTGCTTGTCCTGTATAATAGTGACCTAGTCTAGCTCCTTCTATTATCACAAGTAATATGATAATACGTGTGATCTAACTGATAAATTCTCAAGTAGAGTGAGAGTGAGTCAGACTGTCGAATTATATTTATATGGACTATTTCATATATAGCTGCTTGTCCTGTATAATAGTGACCTAGTCTAGCTCCTTCTATTATCACAAGTAATATGATAATACGTGTGATCTAACTGATAAATTCTCAAGTGGAGTGAGAGTGAGTCAGACTATCGAATTATATTTATATGGACTATTTCATATATAGCTGCTTGTCCTGTATAATAGTGACCTAGTCTAGCTCCTTCTATTATCACAAGTAATATGATAATACGTGTGATCTAACTGATAAATTCTCAAGTAGAGTGAGAGCGAGTCAGACTGTCGAATTATATTTATATGGACTATTTCATATATAGCTGCTTGTCCTGTATAATAGTGACCTAGCCTAGCTCCTTCTATTATCACAAGTAATATGATAATACGTGTGATCTAACTGATAAATTCTCAAGTAGAGAGAGAGTGAGTCAGACTGTCGAATTATATTTATATGGACTATTTCATATATAGCTACTTGTCCTGTATAATAGTGACCTAGTCTAGCTCCTTCTATTATCACAAGTAATATGATAATACGTGTGATCTAACTGATAAATTCTCAAGTAGAGTGAGAGTGAGTCAGACTGTGTAATTATATTTATATGGACTATTTCATAAATACAATATGAATTCAAATACTATATCTGACTAGGAAGTGTTAAATTGCGTAAAAAATAACACAAAATACGTTCATTACGATTAGTGTAGTTCAGCACTGCCAACTGAGGAAAACGAAACCAGAATTTCATTTATTTAAAACTTCTTTTGTTATAGCAAAAAATCAGTTTATACTCTCAAATAAATCTCACTTTATTTTGAACATTAACAGATAACCTTTCTTCTGCAAAACTATATGAATTACTAAAAGAAGAATTCTTAAAAGCAAATGCTATAATTGTTTCAGTGATTTATTGGATAGAGTTGGCCACACTGACTAAATAAAATAAGGGCCAGGTAATAGTTTTGTTGGTGTGTTATAATTAGCAGCTGTATGTGTGAAATAGTCAAATATATAGATTTCGTTGAAGATACGATATAGTGAGCCTAATCCACAGAAGTAAATAAGAACGGGTTGCTATATGAGGTCTTAGAAATTCCATGCAATATCACAAGGCAAACTGTTGAAAAATTCAAACCAATAACAAGGATATTTCGGAAAGGATTGACGTCAAAAAGTTACTTGAAATAAATTGTGTTTTTAAAGAGATGTCCCTATATTTTTAGTGCGGTACGTTTTGGTCGCTGTATGATGGTTTGTAAGTTGTACACGATCAAGGATACAAAAGTTTGGAATGAAGTAAACTTCACAGCCTATCCTCACAGAATACAAGTTCTGCATTTTGTTTTTAATATTTATATTTTAGGCATATGCTACATTAGTCAAAAAAATTAAAGATATTTTTGAGAAAGTTATAGATTTGAAATATGTATGTTCCATATAAGGCGTGTTTTTGAGAGGATTTTCGTCGATTATTCCTCTGCTCATGCATGATGGTCGTGGTATTGTTAAAAATCTGATGTGCTGCACTCACATGACTTTCTCTACTCTTGTACAAACCATTCTTACAAACTCTTATTCCTATATCTTCTTCGTGTTAGTTGAGATAAACATTTGTACAAATTATCTTACTGCTTATTTCCTTGTAGGTACAAGGGGAATATGTGAATACAGTAGGCTTTGTGCGATAGTGAAATCTTTTAAACTTTTAGATTCTCTTCTCTTTGCACACTTACCATATAAAAAATGAATAACGATGATCCATTTCACGAAAGTTCTAAGTTTTCCGAAACTCACACCCATAACAAGGAATATCTCCGAAATGGTTTACCCTACAAGAAACTTTATTGAGACATAAATTGTGTACTTTAGCAAGATCTACATTTTTTGTATAGTAAGATTTGGTCTATCTAACGGTTTACCAGTTATGCAAAAGTCGTCCAGAGTAAATACGACTACATGGGCTATAGCCAGAAAATTCAAGACATACATTTCATTTGTCATAAAAATATCTCAAATATGTGGCATTTTAATCAAAATCGTTAGGGCCATTAAGAAGAAAATCAAAATTTTCGAAAATTTTTCCATGTAAAGGGAGTTTAGGGTGGGGCTATTTTCTTCTAAATCTTCGTGTTACATCCTTAAAAGACATTAAACTTAAATACCAACTTTGGTTTTTAACCGAATTTTCGTTTTTGAGTTTTGCTGTCCACAGACTGACACACAGACACACACACGGACCTTTTTCTAAAAATGCTTTTTTTTGTATCCAGGGGGTCTCAAAACATATATTTCCGGTGAAATCTCGACATCGAATTTTTGGGTGAAATAGAATACTTCCTTTACCTACTATACGTAGTAGAGAAAGTGAAACGAGTTGGAGCATTGATTGATTATTATTAAGATAATATTTATGTTCATGGAATAAATACGATGGATGTTTAATAACACGGGGTTCATGAATATGAAGTATTTACATGAGCAGCTGTGGGCTGTTTATTTACCTGGTGTTAATGAAGTTTGGCAGCTATATATATGTACGTACGTACGGACGTAGGCACTTCTTTGCCAAGTTCCACATTCCATAACCTGCTCCGGCTTTCAAGTTCACGGATCTTCGAAAAAAGAAACAACGCGATTTCTGTAACCATTAGGTACGTTTGTCATACACTGGGTGTCTATAAGCCCTTTGCATTCTCCTCCTGCCCCTTCTTTACGTCACATTTGTTAAACTTATGCTTCCACAGGCAATCATAACATTCCTGAGTATTTTAACGTAAAAATCACATTTAACTATATGCTCAACAATGTCATAATGCAGGCAAGGGCAAAATCGGCACAAAAGGGCTATTCCACTGAAAGGGCCGTCTTCTTGCCTGACTCCACCAGCCATCCCTCCCTTTCACTGCTGTTCGTTGTGCGTTTTAGTGACATCTACATTTTTGTGTACAGTAACATTTTGTCTATCTCTTACGGTTTACGAGTTATTCAAAAGCCATCAAGAGTAAACAGGGCTACATGGGCTAGTCAGAAAATTCAAAATATACATTTCATTTGTCATACAAATATCTCAAACATATGACATTTCAATTAAAATCGTTAGAGCCATTAAGAAGAAAATCAAAATTTTCCAAAAATGTTCCATGTAAAGGGTAGTTTAGGGTGGGGTTATTTTCTTCAAAATCTTCGTGTCGCATCCTTGAAATACATTAAACTTAAATATCAACTTTGGTTTTTAAACTACTTTTCGTTTTTGAGTTATACCGTCCACAGGCAGACAGACAGACAGACAGACAGACACACACACACACACACACACACACACACACACACACACACACACACACACACACACACAGAGAGAGAGAGAGAGAGAGAGACACGGACCTTTTTCTAAAAATGCTTTTTTTGGATTCAGGAGATCTCAAAACATATATTTCCGCTGATATCTTGACATCGAATTTTTGGGGTGGAATACAATACTTCCCCTACTTACCAGTAGAGAAAGTAAAAATATAGGACATGAATGCAAAAATAATGTTCATTCGTAATTTAAACGCTATGTTTACATATCTATATGCACATACACTTATATTTTCTTAAAATCCTGAAGGATAAATTGTCAAATATGACCATGAATAGTGAGTTATACTCTGAAGAAGTACTCTTACGCTTATTTGGAATATAATCAACAAATTTCCCACAAGTAAACTTTTAAAAACTGTAGTTGACAAAAACAACACGTTACTGCAGATCGTTATGTGACAATGATTCAACAATTCTTACGTGGTCAAACAACAAATTATGGGATCAACAGAACAACTTGGTTTCAGCAAGACAGCACATACTGCACGAATCTCTATGACGGAACTGTAAAATTTGTTTGGGAATCATGTCTTATCGAGGAATGGAAACATTCCGTGGCCTGCACGATCCCCTGATTTGTGTGCATGTGATTACTTTTTATGGGAGTATCTCAAAAGTAAAGTATACGCAAAAAAGCCACGAAACATTGACGACAGAAATTCGTGGAGAAATTGCGAGAATCCCAGTAGTTATGTTGCAAAGAGTGATGAGAAACTTTAAAGATCGATTACAGGAATGCGTGCGTGGATACTTAAAGAATGTTATTTTCAAAAAATAGTGGTTATGGCAAATGGCATACTATTTTGTAGATCTTCGTATAATAAAAATCCATTTAATACATTATCTAAGGTTCCATTTCACAATTTCAAAATTTGCCGTTTCTTTGACTCGCCTGTATAAGCCAGACTGGGCCAACTTGGGTGCTAAATTTCGCGAGCAGCTTGTTGTTTAGCGGTGATATAATGGGGTTTACATTACAGGTCGTCCTTGCAGCAGCCGTTAGCGACCTTCAACGACCTCTCTTTCAGTTGGGGAGTTCTTTAAGGCTCGCGAGTTAAACATGATGACCCAACGCCGCCAGCTTCTATTGTTCGCGCTATCGAGGAGATCAACAGAGGCAACAAGAGCTTCTGCTTCTATTGTACTTAACAATCTATTCTGCTTTTGGACAGGAGGAATAACAATACTGACTGTGCTCTGTGGTCTACTGGAAATTCTCCTTACAGACGTTTCGTTCCAAGAACGCATTTCAGAAAACAACAGGTGTTGCAGTTTGGGACAAACAAAGTCTGCAGTCGCAGAACACGCTCCATTATACAGTATTGAGACGCAGCTATCCTGTCTTCCACAGTTCATTATTACGCGAATCCATATAAATTTTCAAAGATAAAGATCACTTCAATAGGAAGGAAGAAAAAAAAAAGCACTTAAAGCATTATATAAAAAACCTGACGATAGACAAATTCAAGATCATATGCCTGAGCCACAGTAAATGGCAGCCCATCGACAACAATCATAGACAATGGAAGCAGCCGAACCAATAAACAAAAGTCTTACGCCCATCGGTATCAGTCCTCGCCGAGAGTACCAGAGTACTACGGTCACACCAAACTAGTTCTGTGGGATTGAGATCACATGTAAGTGGTCGAAAAATGTGTCTGTTTTAGAAAACTCATTAGGTTTGTTTGTTTCAGTCATCCTATAAACATCTCTTTTACATATACAAACGTCACTCTGAATACAATCACAATATTATAGCAGATTTCACAACACTCTTAAGTGGGGATTTATCTACTTCTACACTCCGAGATAACGCTAGTGAAACGTCCAATTTCTAACTGAAGTTAAGAGATCTTAGCGATCAAACATAACGGGAATAACATTGGAGACAAAGTAACCAGCAGAGCGAACGTTATCTACGAAGTTAACAAAGGTCACCCCTTAAGACCACAAGCTGGTCAACAGACATGTTTTGAGATTTCAAAGAGGTCGGTTTTTTTTCCCTGCAGTCAACCGTTTCTCAAGTTTTCTGCACAACGACCACATTTTCTTGAAGTAAAGAACGAGACACCTCCAGTTGATTATAGTTTATCAAAGTGTGCTGGAGCTCATATCGGCTGTGTACTGGTACATGTCGCACTGCTGTTAAAAACGTTACTGTACTGGAAACTACACAAGTAACGCAGTAGCATGCGCACAAAGTACTCTATGGAGGAATTTAGCGCATGCGCAGGAATGTCGTTTATCCCAGTACACAGATGACTAAAGGGTTGCATACCTTCTACATTAAGATACCAAAACGAATGTTAACAAATTGTCACAACCGTTCGTTCTCTAACTTCGACGCTCTACAGCGTCCAAACCGTGCGCTTCCGGACAGACAGGGGTTCCTATTTGAAAACCGATCAGTTTGCCATCCTGCACAACATACCAAGTGTTGTCGGTGTTTCTTTGGGACATTCAGTATACTCGGTGAAATCTCGACATAGACGTTTTGGGTGGAATACAATACTTTCCCTACTTAGAGGTGAGAAAGTGAAAAAATAGAATATCCCGTTGTGCATATATACGGAGGTAGTACATATATCGACAACATTCTCTTATGCTGATGAGAACAGTATGGAGGCTGCAGATGATCTCATCTCCCATCTGGAACATAAGTTCATAACATATTTTCCCTTCCTAACGGTTTAATGCGAGAGAAAGTGTTGAGCTGCCAATTTTACATGCACCTTATACAGTTATGCAAATTGCTTTCAACGAGATTAAAGATAGAACAAATATAAATTTGAAATGTTTATCTGCATCATCCATAAAGAAGGACGGTGTTGGAATATTAAAAACCTGTTTACAAGAAGATATGGAGGACGTTTCATCAGAGGAATGCACACGCAATCATATATTTGTTATTAAACGAAGTTCCCACGACAGTCAAGGTCTTATCTCTTGTCTTTGTTCACAATGATAGCATTGTGGTGGTATTTAGTCAAAATGAACTATGATTGTCACCGTTCAAAAGTACACATACCTACCTAAAGTTAGAAAACTTTCAAAATACAATACACATTTGTGAAGTGTTCAACTAATTATTACATTCTTTACTACGTTTAGTAAAGTACACGAAGTATTGTATTCCAACCAGAAATTCGATGTGGAAATTTCACCGGAAATATGTGTTTTGAGGGCCTTGAATCGAATAAAAGCGTTTATAGAAAAAGGTGCGTGTGTGTGTCTGTGTGTCAGTTGTGGACAGCATAACTCAACGACAACCAAAGTTGGTATTTAACTTTAATGTCCTTCAAGGATGCGACACGAAGATCTTGACGAAAATTCCTCCATCCTAAACTATACTTTACATAGAGAATTGTTCGAAAATTTTTATTTTCTCGAAAATGGCTCTAACGATTTTGATTAAAATCCCATATGTTTGAGATACTTTTATGGCAAATTAAAAGTCTATCTTGAATTTTCTGACTATAGCCCCTGTACTCCTATTTACTCTGGATGACTTCTGCATAACTGGTAAACTGTAAGAAATAGACCAAATCTTACTGTACAACAAATGTAGATCTTGCTAAAATATACAATTTATGTCTAAATAAATGTTTTGTAGAGTGAAGCATTTTGGAGATATTCATTGTTATTTGTGTCAGTTTCGGAGAATTTTTGTCAAATGGAACATCGTTATTCATTTTATATGTTAAGCGTGTAAAGAGAACAGGATCTCAAAGCTTCAAAATATTTGACTATTGCTGAAAGCCTTCTGTATTCCCATATTCCCCTTGTACCTACAAGGAAATAAGCAATAAGATAATTTGTACAAATGTTTATCTCAAGTAACACGAAGAAGATATAGGAATAAGTGTTTGTAAGAATGGTTAGTACAAGAGTAGAGAAATGTCTCCAATGAAGCACACCTAAGTCTATGGGCTAGATATTTGAGTTACTAGCAGTGTAACGTGGCACTGGGCCCTACAGTCAGTCAGTCAGTCAGTCAGTCAGTCAGTCAGTCAGTCAGTCAGTCAGTCAGTCAGTCAGTCAGTCCCTCAGTCAGTCAGTGAGTCAGTCAATCCCTCAGTCAGTCAGTCAGTGAGTCAGTCAATCCCTCAGTCAGTCAGTGAGTCAGTCAATCCCTCAGTCAGTCAGTCAGTCAGTCAGTGAGTCAGTCAATCCCTCAGTCAGTCGATCAGTCAGTCAGTCAGTGAGTCAGTCAGTCCCTCAGTCAGTCAGTCAGTCAGTCAGTCAATCAGTCCCTCAGTCAGTCAGTGAATCAGTCAATCCCTCAGTCAGTCAGTCCCTCAGTCAGTCAGTGAGTCAGTCAATTCCTCAGTCAGTCAGTGAGTCAGTCAATCCCTCAGTCAGTCAATCAGTCAGTCAGTGAGTCAGTCAATCAGTCAGTCAGTGAGTCAGCCAGTGAATGAGTGAGTGAGTCAGTCAGTGAGTGAGTCAGTCAGTCAGTCAGTCAGTGAGTCAGTCAGTGAGTCAGTCAGTCAGTGAGTCAGTCAGTCAGCGAGTCAGTCAGTCAGTGAGTCAGTCAGTCAGTGAGTCAGTCAGTCAGTCAGTCCCTCAGTCAGTCAGTCAGTCAGTCAGTGAGTGAGTCAGTGAGTGAGTCAGTCAGTCAGTCCCTCAGTCAGTCAGTCAGTGAGTCAGTCAGTCAGTCAGTCAGTCAGTCAGTGAGCCAGTCAGTCCCTCAGTCAGTCAGTCAGTCAGTCAGTGAGCCAGCCAGTCCCTCAGTCAGCCAGTCAGTGAGCCAGCCAGTGAGTGAGTGAGTGAATCAGTCA